>CABHPH010178162.1:0-22027 GCA_902168325.1 Peromyscus nudipes
TTCACTTTTAGTGACTCATGGTTTCAGAGGTCTCATTCCATTGTTGCAGGAAAGGATGGCAGAGCAGAGTGGCTTCCATCTGCACAGCCGGGAAGCAGGGAAAGGCAGTGCCCGCCCCTGCTGATATCTTTCTCCTGTAGTCTGTATGCCCTGCTTACCCGAAGTTTAGGGCAGTTTCTCCACTTAATCCTTTCTGCAAATGCCATTCCAGACCCAAACTCTGGATCCCTGATCTTTGAGGTGCTTCTTAAAGTAGGTAGACAATCAGAATTTACTTGACAGTCAGTTTTCAGATCCCTTGATGTGATCTTGGTTTTGTAGAGGACGGAGTTTCAGCATTTTGTTTTCTAGTTTTTGTTTACCGTAACCCATCAGTGCACATCTCCTTTTCCACAGTGTACAGAGTGTAGGTCTTTAAAAATTCCCTGTTATGGCTTTAGTTAGGTTTTGGTAGTCGGGAGAATTCGATCCTCTTGTTTACAGTGCCACTCTGACATGAAATCTATGCTAGGTTTTATTCAACATGTAATTATTTAGTTTTAATTACGTTTTTATTTTATAGTAAATATCTTTATTTGTAGCACTCAACTTAAAGGACTGTTTGAAGTACTGAAGCTGTTTTTTTGAAAGACAAAATATTAAGGTATCTGTTTTGATTACATGTGTTTAGAACTTATTAGCCAATTAAACTTGAAAAATTGGCTTTTGAGGGCAGTAATTCATTTTATGTAGAGATGTTATGGTTATTCTTCTTATTCTGTAGATATTGAAAGCATTTATCTGGTATAATAGGACATCTTGCTGTCCATTTATTGCTTATATATTGTGTGTTCTAGAGTCCCACATTTTTTACCAAATGGTTCTTTGCTTATAATACATCTCCATATTGGCTTTGTACTCCAGAGACTTCTAGAGTGATTTATCAGAAAGATACTTATTTAAGGAACTGGGACAAATAACATCTTAAATGTTAATACAGTTTCCTTTCTCTTTTGTTTGTCAGCGTAGGAAATCTTTTTATTTTGATCTATCATTTTTTTTTCTTGATGAGACTCTTCAGATTTGAAAATAAAGCTACTTAGCTGTAAACAGAACTGGTCATATACGTAAGATATGGGTCTTATTCAAATTTGTGTAAAATAATTCTTGTGGTAACCAAGTCAGTAGCTTAATTCATTTTATTTTCTTTGTAGATTAATTCTTTTAAAACTGTATTTTATAATTTACTCTGCCTGTAGTTTTGCCTTTTCTATCTTTTCTTCCATGGATATTCTTTGGCGTATCTTTTTTAATGGGAAGATGATAAGCAAGATTAAGAGGCCCACAGTATGAGGATTAAGATAATGAACATTGTCTTGGAAAGGACGAAGATCTTGTAACATTGTATACTGTGGTGTTTTTAAATGTATTATTTTGTTTAATTTGATATCATGGGTGCCTTAGGTGTGCACACTTATAGGTATGCTTTTGCTATCTTATTTAATACGTAACAACCAGCACCACTGATAGGAGAGTATTCTGGAATGACATGAATTTCTTGAGTATATTGGGTGAATAATGAACAAGATAAGTTTGGAGAACTGCAGGTATATGTTTTCTACAGCAGGGTGTTTGTGTCAGGGGAACCCACAAGACAGCTTTGAAGCTACCTGAATTTTCTTAATTGACTGGATAAATTGAGAGTAGAGATTGAGAAGGAAGGTTCTGAGGGAAGGCTGGGTTTGATAGTAACTGATAAAATGCCTCGCTAGTCACAGCCTTGCTCCTGTGGTGATAGGATAGTGATCCTGATCTGTTTGTCTGGGGACAGTGGCTGTTGAACATTGCTTTCCTGGGATGGTACCTTAGCTCCCAGACCCCTGTCCTCAGCAGGCTCGTGTTGTTGGATGATGGGTGATGGGGTCTTCCTGTGGAAGCAGACATGACAGGTCATTTATTTTGTTATTGAGGATTACCTGTGGAGAGGACACATTTTTTTCTTGCACTTCATAATGTTATTTGCTTTCCTGTTTAATAGAAATAACAGCAAAATTTGGATAAGCCATATATATGTTAAACTTAAGATTTTAAAGGTTTGGAATCGGAATACTACAGCTTCCATGCTGTTGTTTTGGGTTTTTTGTGTGTTTGTTTTGTTTCTTTTTTGGTTTCACTTAAATTTTGTTTTGGGGGGAGAGTGCAAGGGGATAGGGGGATGAGTGGGATCAGGTTGCATGATGTGAAATCCACAAACAATAAAAAGTTAAAAAAATTCTTGGTTAGCATGCATTAATTCTGTATGTTATATGCATATTATATGCTAGTTAACATATAAATATAATAAACCCAATTATTGATGCCTGTATAACAGTTAATATATTTGTTAATATGTAATTCTATATTTTAATCTCATTTGTCAATATCTATGCATTTAATGTTGTATTTAAAATATAATTTTCTGTACCAATGTCTTGAAGATTTCTGTTTTCCTCTAATATTGTCAGTCTTAATATTTAGTTCTTTGATCCATTTCAAATTGAGTTTTGTGCAGGGTGAGAGATGGGCTCATGTTTAAATCTTCTGTGTTTAGATGTCTACTTTTCCAGAACCACCCTTTATTGGAAAGACTTCTCCATTCTTCAGTGCATATTTTGGGGCCTTGTCAAGAATTACTTTGGCTGCAGATGGTATATTTCAGGGATCAGTATTGAGCTCCATTCATTCATGTGTCTGTTTTTATTCAGACCTCACATTGTGTTGCTGACTCCGATTGTATATAGTGTAGCTATTTCTTAAATTCAGGTATTATGATGTCTCTAGCTTTGTTCAATTGTTCAGATTTTTTTGTGTTTCTGCACTTACTTTTAGGATTTTTTTTTATAGCTTCATGAAGAATGCCATTGGCATTTTGACAGGGATTGCATTGAATTTGTAAATTGCTTTGGGGAGCTATGAATATTTTAACTATTAATTCTTTCAGTACTTGAACAGGGGAAATTTTCAGTATTTTTATGTCTTTCATTAATTTTGTTAAGATTTTGTACCATTTATTGTAGAATTCTTTTACTTCCTTGGTTAAATTTGTTTCTGGGCTTTCATTTTATAGCTATTGTTATGAGCGTGCTCTCCTGATTTTCTCATCTTTCTCTCTGGTGTATTAAAATGCTTGAGTCAGCTAGCTACAAAGTTCAGTAGTAGAGCATTTTCCTAACATTGGTAACACCCTGGGTTTGATTCCCAGGACCACCAAAAATAAAATTCAAATGCTGCGGAGGCACTTTGCTTTTTTGTAAGAGAGGATCTTGATACGATAGCCCTAGAACTCATTGTGTAGCGAGGCTTACCTCGATCTACTGATCCACTTGCCTCAACTCCCCAAGCATTGCAATTACAGGTTTGTGCCATTGTGCCTGGTTGCAATGAGTTTTGTATGTTGGCTTTGTATCCTGCAACATTATTGAATTCTTTTATTAGTTCTAATAGTCTTCTGGTGAAGTTTTTAGGATTTTCTGCATGTAGTATTAGATTATCTAATAGTTCGACTTCATCCCTGTCTAGTTGTATATCCTGTATTTCTTTCTCATGTTTAATTGGTTTAACAAAGATTTCTGGCACTGTATTCAATGAAAGTTGTCCCTTTTCTCGATGACCAGTACTACTGTGTACTGTGGTGAGATTTTATAATTGTGATTGAGTCATTATGAGATGCAGATTCTGTTCTCATTATTTACCACTCTGTCTTTAATCTCATTTAACATAATTTTTTAGGCTATTTCAGTCCTAGAATTTCTATTTTTTATTTTCCTGAGTTTTTTGTTGGCTTTACGGAGATTAGTTTTATATTCATTGCAAGCCTGGTTATAAGTACTACTTTAAAATCTTTGCCTACCAATTCAAACATCTGACCTACTGTGGAGTTCATGTACATTCACTACATTTTTCATCTCCCCACGCCAAGCATGGAGCACATTTTATGGATTTGTTTGTCTATATAGTATATAAAAAAATCTATCCTGGGCCTGATGAATGTCATACTGGTAATACAGTTGTGTTATCTGCAGTAATATGATCTTAAGCCTTTGTTTTAGCAGTGTATTAACTTGGCTTGAGGTTGCAGAGCTCTAATTTAGGCGGACAGCTGAAATTTTGGTTTCATGCCTTCATTCTTAGCTGTTTAGAATTTGCTGTTCTTAAGATGATTTAAGATTCAGACAGAGCTTTGAAAATAGTTTACATATACAATTTTTGGATATCACAGAGTTGGGCATATAGCTTAGTGGTTCAGCACTTACCTTGAATTTTTGGATATTATCTTTGACTTTTTCTTACAGGATTCACCTTTCATTGTCTCTTTTTTCCAGTTGGTCTTTGGTGGTTTTTCTAATCAGAGAGTTTTCTGTTGGGTTTGTCTGTTCTGGGTGTACAGTCTTGAGTTTACCCGCAGAATGGAAGCTTATAAAATGGCAGCTTTCTCATTGCTGTTTACTTTTCAATAATTTGTATCCCATCCCACTCCCAGCAAAATCTTGCTTTTGGTCACTTTCCTGTGCCTTATTATAGTTGTTTTAGTTATATATAGGATTATGAGTCTACTAGAAGAATTCTTGTCGGTACTCTGACCAGGACTCTAAATTCATTACTTCTTAGCACATAATGTATCATACCTAATAAAATGATTCATTTTATGTGATTCACTGGGTTGGAATGAGTTAATGGTCTTACTTGTATGTTGAGAAAATAGAAATAATAGTGGATAGATAAAAGAGATCCTAAGGTTAATGAAAACACTGTTTTTATGGATCCTGTTGTTAAATACATTTGATTAGTTCTCTTATTTGAGGAGACTTAAGGCTTTATTTTAATGTTTGAGACTCTCCCTTGTTTCCCTCTTCCTTGTCTCCTGTGGGGCTGTTTATCTGTTCTAGCATCTCAGGAGACCGAGGCACATTGAGTGCTGGACTTTAGAAGTTCAAGACTAGTCTGAGTAACACAGGGAGCCTCTATTGCAAAAACATCCAAAGACAACAGCAAACCTTTTACTTGCTAACACCTGTGTGTGTGTGTGTGTGTGTGTTGCACTCACCTGTGTAAGCAAATGTGCAGGCCGGACGTTCATGTGAGGATGCCTTCCTCTGTCAGTTTTCTACCTTACTTTCTGAGAGAGATTCTCTCATTGACTTTAGAGCTCACCATTTGGCTAGATCAGTCAGCAAGCAGGTCCCAGAATCTGCCACAATCCACCTGCGTCCACCCCTCAGTGCTGAAGTTAGAGATGCTGGCCACCATGGCCAGCTGTGGATGTGAGTGCCCGGGATCTGAGCTTCGGTCCTCATGTTTTCACGACCAGCACTCTACCCTCTGAACCGTCCTCCTAACCTCTGTTTGCTAACAGTTTTTTCCTTAGCGTGAACACAGCATGTTGTATCTAAAGTCATATGTTGTACATAAAGTCAGATGATTAGTTAAAGTAACATATCAATAATCACACGCTTCTTTTTTTCTCTCTGTCTCCTCCAGCCGTACACCTGAAGATACTTGCCCAGCAAATTTACACTGTGGAAGTATTACTAATTATAGTTAAGGTTATATTCTTAAATATTAGTCAACTTACATGACAATCTTTTATCCTATTATTTGTAGCTCAAAATTTCTCCTTCTCTAACATTTTAATTGTACCTTAATTTCCTTCAAGATTCCTACCATCTATATTTCTTCCTATAATTTTAAGTGAGAGTGATCATGTATCGTTCATATATTTGCTTTGCACAATTATTTGTGGGGTCTAGAATTGAAACTAAGTACTTTTGAATAATTTTGAAGGTCAAATTGCATTTTTAACTAAAGGCAGACTAAATCTATTTAATAAACTCTGTTCATTGTAGGTCCAGATCAAGACCTCGTCCACGTTCCCACAGTCGAAGCAGTGAAAGGTCCAGTCACAGAAGAACCCGTAGCAGGTCTAGGGAGAGAGAGCGACGGAAAGCCCGGGACAAAGAGAAGAGAGAGAAGGAGAAGGAGAAAGGCAAGGACAAAGAAGTGCACAGCATCAAACGGGGGTGAGTTCATGAGAATCTGCTGCTGTGAGGAGTAGGGATTCCACAGCGGTGTGCAAACCAAACTGCTGCTCTGAGGTGCTTCCTGTTCCTACCCTTGTGGGTAAATTCCTTTAAGAGTGAAAGAAGGTAAGGGCTTGCAGTATCTTCCATGTTTCTTGAAGTAATTTTTCTCTAAAAAATTATTCAGTTAATTTTAATAACAGCTTGTAACTCTTCTTACATCATTTTCTGGGTTATTTTGTTTGCATTTATTTATTATTTATTTATTTATTTATTTATTTATTTATTTATCTATTTATTTATTTATTTATTTTGAGCTGAGGATCGGACCCAGGGTCTAGGCAAGCACTCTACCACTGAGCTAAATCCCCAACCCCTGTCTTTATTTTTAAAAAGAATTATTTTTTTAAAAAAATTATGTGTATGTGTGTGTCTGCATTAGGGTACATGCATGTCTTAGAGGAGGGTTTCTATTGCTGTGAAGAGACACCATGACCATAGCAACTCTTATAAAGAAAGATATTTAATTGAGGTGGTGGCTTACAGTTTTAGAGGTTCAGTCCATTCTCATCATGGCAGGGAGCATGGCAGCATGCAGGCAGATGTGGTATTGGAGGAGTAACTGAGAGTCCTGCATCTTGTAGGCAACAGGAAGTTAGCTGAAATACTGGGTGGTATCCTGAGCATAGGAAACCTCAAAGTCCACCCCCACAGTGATACACTTTCTCTAACAAGGCCATGCCCACTCTTAACAAAGCCACACTTCCTAAAAGTACCACTCCATATGAGATTATGGGGCCAATTACATTCAAACTACCACAGTACACTTGTGTTCAGGTACCCAAGGAGGCCAGAGAGGGTATGAGGGGGGCATCTGATACTCTGTAACTAGAATTACTGGCTCTGGTTCTCTCTAAGAGTTTCAAGTTCTCTTAACTCCTGAGCCATGCTCCAGATCCTCTATGCTTAACTTTTATGTCATATTTACAGTAATGATGTGAAGCCCTGTCTGGATTGTTGGCTTTTAAAGACTTTCTGAAATGTTAACCTTGTGGCAAAAGTTGAAAAGATGAGTAAATTATTATGTAATTTTTCTTGATCATCCACAACTATCCTAGAAAAATTCAAGTTCTAGTTTTAGAAAGTTATAAGAAAGGAGATCGGGGTTAGATATTGTATAACTTCTTTTCTCATTGCTTTTCTCATATCTGACATTTATAACATTTGCTTTCTAAGAATATTTTATCTTTTAACCATTGGTACAAATTTTTCTTGTTTCTGTTCATTTTTCTCCCAAATTTTAGGAACTGATAGATATCTTACTCTTAGACAATTGTTCTTAGAAGGTGAAATTTCTCTAACATGAAAACAGATTTTTCCTTCTTATTATTATTGTATTGAAATAAGATCTAACATTATTTTGTTAAACTATTTTTTTTGAGAACTTCACACATGAGCACATCTAAATCACTCTTGCCTCTCCCTCCCCCCAACTCCTCCTTTGTCCCCCAACTCCCTCCCACATTCATGGCTGCTTCCTTAATTATTGTTGTTAAATTGCATGTATGTACAACATATTGAGTCCATTTAGTGTTGCTCATATGTACATTTGTCCAGGACTAAATATTTGGAATTGGACAGCCTATGTGGGAGGTTATCCCTGGAAAAAATTGTTTCTCCCTCTCTCAGCAGCCAGTGACTGTAATTATTCATCTAGGGATGAGATCTTGTGGAATTTCTCCTATCCATATTGGCATGTTAACTGATGTTGTTATGCAGATCTTATACAGGAACCATATTGTTGAGGTTCTTTGGTTCAGCTCCCCTCTCATATGTAGAAGACATCTCACAGCAGGGATCCAGTCCTCTGGCCCTAAGAGTACTTCCTGCTGCTCTTCTGCTATGTTCTCTCAGGCTCAGGTGGAAGAGTTGAATTGCAGATGTGTCATTTGGGGTGTGGCATGCTATGATCACTTACTCTCTGAATTTTGGCCACTTGTGGATCTCTATAGTAGTCTCCATCTATGCAAAAAGAAATACCTTCAATGAGAGGTGAGGGGCCACACTTAATTGTAGGTATATGTATAACTATTTAGAATAAAATTAGAAATTATTTTGGTTAAGGAAAATGGCAGTAATAGGTTCTCTTCTAGGATCTCTGACCTTCCAGCCACAGTTAGTTAACTAGGTTTACAGTACCATGCATGTATTCCTTCCCATTGAACACGACTTGAGTCCAATTATACACTTGTTGGTCACCCCCAAGATAAATATACCATTATTGTTTCACTGGGGATATCTTACCACTTATATCTCAGACTATTACTGAAAGACAATACTCAGAAATTTGAAACGTCACAGGGTCTCATACTTGCAACTTGGTGTGATGATGCTAAACATTATGTATCCCAGCAGCATTACTCATGGATTAGTATATGAGGTTTCTTTACCAGCATCTTGATCCACATGCAATAATATATAGTTAACTACTTTAGAACATCTTTTGGAGTAGTTTAGAAAATTGTGTATGAATAAGTAAATAGGTACCATTCTACTGTTCTGAAATCAAAGTGCCATCTTCAAGAGTAGAATATAAATGGACTTAATTTAAATCCATCGTCAATCATTATTTAAATCACTATGCAGAAAAAGAACAATTGCTTTTGTGGTTGTTATTGAATACTGATGTATTTTGAATGTCTTGTCTCCCCAGCCCACCAAATTAGATATTTGGAGATTTGGTGCAGTATTGTTAGGACATGAGATCTTTTCAGAGGTGATTAAGCCAAGAAAACTTCGTTTTATTAAATGGATTAATATTGTTATGGCAGAGTGGGATTTGTTACTGAAGTAGTAGATTCCCTGAAGTATTTTTTTGACCTCTGTTTACCTTTCTGTCATGAAATAGCAAAGAAAGCCCTTCCAGAAGCCAGCCAGCCATGTGTGACTACTTGGCCTCCAAACTCTATGTCAATAAGTTTCTGTTTATTTTAAAGAATCAGGTCAGAGGGATTCTACTGCAGCTGCACAGAACAGAGCAAGCCATCAACGACAATGTTATCATGTTACTATGAGTCAAGTTAGGATTCATGTGGAGCAGTTAGTTTTCCTAAGATGACCTGCTCTGTGGAGGGTTTTGCCATTATCTCCTTACTAGTGCCTCAGTAGACAAGATACTGCTCTAGGTTAAACACCAAGGTTTCTGGAATATTCTGCTTCAACATTTGGACTTAAGTTTATACATTCTAATGATAACTTTCTGAACTTTATACTTCCTGAGAAAGTTAAGAATTTTTGTCTGATAATTGATTCTTCTGTAAAATGGGGAGTTGGTACTTTAAAAGCTTTAAGCATAGAAGTGGGTATAAGAGCACTATTACAATGTAATAATCATAACTTAGGGATATAAGGTACACATTGACCTTGGCAGCGTTCCAGTGTTTGCAACTTTGAGTTTCATGTGTAATTCCTGTTGAGAACCTATTTTTCCCCCCTCTACCTGATGTTTGGCAGAAAATGTTGGAAGTGATTTGAGAAAGCTGGACTCTGAGTTTTGACAGCAGTTGCATACTTACAAAGCCTGTCATGTTTTTCCTTACCTCTTACTTCTTTATGCAGCAGGAAGTCACTTATGCTAATTTACTCTAATTTGCATATAGGTTATAGAGTTCTGTGGTGCAGAGCATGCTTAGAACTCCTTTTAAGTGTCTGTTTGGATCAAAGCAGGGCTGTGTGATAGCTGTTGTCTGACACCAAGCTGTGTGGTGTTGTTTTCATTAAACATTTATCACACTTCCAATGTGACAGCAGGCAACTTTGTGCCAAGATAACATGTTTTCATGCAAAATTTATTGAAAAAGATGAGACTTTGTAAAAAGATCTTGTTGCCTTTCACCAGTGGCGAAGGGTAAATGTTTGGTTAGAAAGTAGTATACCTTGAACATGTGTCATCGTAACAAAAAGAAGCTTCATACTGGCAGTTTTATTAAGCAAGTAAACAAATCTGTCTTTAAAGAAATGCATGCTCTGGACTCTTCTCTTTCAAATTAAAGTTTTTGTGATTTTCTTGTTTATTGATTTTCACAACTATGGCCTATTCTATTGGGTATATGTTTATGTTATAATGAAACATCACATCCTGGTTCCCACTATGTAAGTTTGAGTGTTAGATTTAATTAAACCAAAACAACATGTCAGTTTTTCAAAAAGATGAGGTCAAGAAAGGGAACATACTATGACACAAAAACAAAAATAGATAAAAGCTTCATAAGTTCTCCCTCGGGCCAGCACCTTTCTCTTATTCATTATATTAATATAGTTTAATTATTACATAGTTTCTCCAATGGATTTGACATAGATTATGCCTGATGAAGGTTTTAATGGCAGAAATTGTAGGTTTATGTTTTTTAAGGTGATTGCCTGGCCATGAAGAGCCTTAAAACAGCGCTTCTCCACCTTCCTAATGCTGCGGCCCTTTAATACAGTTGCTCATTTTGTGGCCTGTGGGCATGTCTACATGGGGTGTTGTCTTGATTAATGATCTTGCAGAAGGGTCCAGCTCACTGTAGGCAGTGTCACCCCTGGCCAGGTGCTCCCGGGTTGTATAAGAAAGCAAACTGAGCATGTCATGGGAGCAAGTCATGGGGAGCCATCCAGGGAGCAGTGGTTCCCCCATGGTCTCTACTTCCATTCCTGCCTCTAGGTTCCTTCCTTGAATTTCTAACTTGTCTTTCCTCAACAATGGTATGCAGGAGTAAGCCAAATAAACCTTTTCCTTTTTGACAGTGGTTTTACTCAGTGTTTTATCATAGCATCAGAACGCAAACCAGGACTATACTTTCTCCTCACTTTTTTGTCTTCATGAAGGTTGCTCCCTCAGCATGAAATACTTTTTTCTCTACCTTTCCTCATTTCCAACTCATCTTTTAGATGTTGATTCATTCATAAAATAGTCCCTGCTTCTCAAGAGTAAGCTAAGTAACCTTCTTGTTAGCTACTAATAGAATTTTGCCAAATCTGAAGAGAATTTTGTAATTCTGTAACTACAAAGTACCTTGCATATCTTAGTCAAAATTGTATTTATTTAGATTTATTTATTAAGTACACATTTATATAATGAATAATAGATTATTTTAGATGCTGTTTATAGGTAAATGAGGTAAGTATTTAAATATTTTTAAATGATAAAATTGACTTGTTGGTATTGATAAAATTAACTTGTTGGTATTAGACAGATAACCACCCGTTTGTACTGCTTCATGCCTGCTCACTAGTACATGTGCAAACACACATATTCACAGTACCTCCAAATCTTAAGACTACATTAAAACAATTCTAGTTGAGTTTCTCTATCTCTTTTTCTATTTTAAATATTGCCAATTATGCTGTCATTAATTTTGTATAGTATCTGTTGTTTAAAAAAAAAACACTTCTAGGATGAATATTTTAGATACTGATTAAAATACTAGTTCTCATTGATAGACTTCATGCCTGCCCTAATTGATTTTAGTATTTCTACTTTCTTGATTCAGTACATGGTTACAGGACAAAATATCAGAGTTAAATAGACTATTCCATCAAGGTTTTTAACTGAAAGCCTTAATACTTGCCTTCAGCTCATTTATATGGAGCTTTGAAGCTGAAGATTCTGCACTGTTGTTAGAGTATGTAGAGGGAATAAACTTGGAATGCCACCCAAGTTCTTTATAAACAGTAAACAAGCAGGCCTTCTAAAACCTGAGATGTCACTCATGAATCACCCATTATGAGCCTAATGTATATCTCACTGTAAAGCACTTTGAGTGTCCCAGATGTGAATTATGCTAAACCAAATAGAAGCAGTCTTACCACTATTTTTAAATAATTAAAGTTTATTTATATCTCTTCAACTTTCTTCCTAGTTTGGTGATCATTGGAGTGGTAGCTCCAAAACAGAACAGATTGGAATAAAACATAAACCTATGATGGATCAGTTAGGTAAATGTTGATCAGCACAGGTAGGAAGTCAGAAATTTGTCCAGGAGTCGTGGCAAAAACCTGGCAGGTGAGCACTGGGAAGAGAGACATCACTGTGAGTTTGATACTAGCTTGGAGCACATAGCAAGTTCCAAAGTGGCCAGGGCTGTATAGTGATGTCCTATCTCAAAACACACACTCTGGGGTGGGGGAGCGCTTGAGGAAAAGAAAGGGAAGGAAGGAGGAAGGGAGAGAAAATAAGGACATCAAGAGTTTAGCTTTATTTGATAAAGCAGAAAAGATATAAACGTCTGGTGTTTCTGAATCTCAGTGTGTTATACAGAGCAGTTCATAAGTGATTGGTTTAAATGTTTTTGACATCCTTGTGATGGAAACGAGCATAACCAGATGATAGTAATAATTGGATTATTATTATGAGCTGTACTTTTCCACTATAGCAGAGTAGGTTGTAACATACTCTTCATGTAAGTGGTGGTTATGTATCTTAGATTTCAAGGCACCGAAATTATATGATAAATGAAAAGCTCCAGATGGTTTCACTGATTCTAATGCTTTTCATTTAGTGCTAAGCTATAATCCGTGGATTCTGAGATTGGATATAACTATAGGAAGACAGACATGCATCTCAGCTGGACCTGTGGGTACAGACCTAGAGCACTTATAAATGCCATTACATATGTGATGATGTCAGCAGGTGCATTTAGGGAAATGTAAGAATGAGTGCTACTATTTAAATTCTCCCTGAACTCCTCCTACAACCGGTTTTGAAATGGCAACTTTTGGCCCCTGTGGAATATGCCAGACTGTTGACAGGCCACCTGAAAGTATCACTGAAAACCAATTTGATTGCCATGTTGCAGTCTTTGCTTTAAAATAAAAACAAAGGAGGTGAATAACAAAGAAAGTAGTAGATACAAGATTTTGAAAATGTGCACTTGAATAAGTGAGATATGAAATTATGTATAATGTAACTACTTATAAATTAATTATACTTAGTCAAAATTGATAAACAACAAATTGGCAAGTCACCATTCAGTTATTTAATCTGTAAATTAAGGTCTTTAAATTTTAATCTATCAACTAATTATTGTAGCTTCAGTATTAATCAGAAAGATTTTTAGCTTAATCTAAAAAGAAAGAGATTAACCAATATATTGCAGATATATCTGCAGATGCTTCCAAAGCTGACAAATCAATGTCTATATATACGTATACACATATACATATACATACATACACATATACACACACATAATGTTTTGCTTTGTTTTGGGAAGTGGTCTCACACTGTGGCTAAGACTGGCTTTGAATTTTCCTTGTTTAATTTCTTTTTCCATTCCAGCAAATGTAAATGGAGTTTGCTTTTTCTTGACATATCACTGAAATCAGAGAGCATTAGTTTTGTATGGCACTTCTTTTACTGAGCACAGTGCTTCTGTGATGCAATTCATGTTGCTCATGTTTCAGTATGTTACATAATATTGCCAAGTAGTACTCTGTTGTATGAATGTGCCACAAATTATTATCCATGTACCAGTTAATGACTTGACAGTATATTCTTTGTTCAGCACTTCAGAAAGAATATGTAAGATTTGTATTCTTTCTTCTATGATCATTTGGTATAATTTCTAAGCAAACCCATCTAACCTAAATATTTTTGTCAATTTAATTCTCTTATACTTAGAGGAATAATGAAAGGCTCAGGCAGTTTGTCAGGATCTTTTTCATGGCTCATATACAGCTATCTTGTCCTCCCACGGCTGACTGGACAGCTCTTAGGAGGCTCTGTTATAAGTACACGAATCCTGATCTCCCACTTCCTGTCATCACGTTGTAGATATTAATGTAGAGGTTTTAGAGAGACAAACATTTAGTCCACAGCAAATCAGCTTTCTGTTGTTTTTCTTTTTTTAATGGGAAAGTTGTGTTTTGTGAACAAACACAAACAAAAAAAGGAGAAGCTACTGGGATTCGTGATGTGAAATTCACAAAGAATCAATAAAAAGTTATGTTTTAAGCATATATTTTTTAAAAAAGGAGATGCTAAAAAAGAGCATGAGAAATACATACACATGCAAGTGTTTACACGCACACACACACACACACACACACACACACACACACACACGCCATACAAACTGAATATTAGAAACCATAATATACAAGCAAAAGACCAGTAAGGTAAAAATAAAGCAAAACAAATAAAACCTAAAAACAAAAGCCCAAATAAAACAATATGGGACAAAAAAAAATCTTCAGGAGGGGCGAGGGGCGAGGGAAAGAGAACTTGGGGGAGCGGGAGATCCCAACTGGATCAAGAACAGAGAGGGAACACAAGGAATGTTCATGATAAATGAAGACCACATGAGAATAGGAAGAAGCAAAGTGCTGGAGAGGCCCACAGAAATCCACAAAGATGCCCCCACAATAGACTGCTGGCAAGAGTTGAGAAATAGCCCGATCTGACCTACCCTGGTGGTAGGATGGCCAAACACCCTAATTGTCATGCTAGAAACCCCATCCAGTGACTGAGGGAACTAGATGCAGTTATCCACGGTCAGGCCCCGGGTGGAGCTCCGTGAGTCCAATTGGCGAGAAGGAGGAGGGTTTATGTGAGCAAGAGTTGTTGGGACCAGGGATGGATGGAATACAGGGACAAGTGGCCAAATGAATGGAAACACATGAACTGTGAACCAATGGCTGAGGGGCCCCCAACTGGATCAGGCCCTCTGAATGGGTGAGAGAGTTGATTGGCTTGATCTGTTTAGGAGGCATCCAGGCAGTTGGACCGGGTCCTGTGCTCAGTGCATGAATTGGCTGTTTGAAACCTGGGGCGTAGTAGAGACCCTTGGCTCAGCCTGGGAGGAGGGGACTAGACCTGCCTGGGCTGAGTCCACCAGGTTGATCTCAATCCTCGGGGGAGTCTTTGCCCTGGAGGAGATGGAAATGGGGGGTGGGCCGGGGGGAGGGGGGCGGGGTGGGAGGAGGGAGAACGGGGGAATCTATGGCTGATATGTAAAGTTGAATTATATTGTAAAATAAAATAAAATAAATTAAAAAAAATCTTCAGAAATACTTTTGAGTTTGTGTTATGTTGACCTTCTACTGCTTAGCTTGGGGCCTGCCCTTACGTGTGTTTTATATACCCATTGACACTCCCTTGAAGAAAGTAATTTTCCCTTTTTAAGTGGTTATTAATGGGAGATAGCTTCTTGGCTGGGCATGGGAGTTCCTGCTGGGACTCTTTTTGGTTTGGATCTGTGCTGTCCCTGTAAATTCTGCTATAGTCTGAGTTCATCTGTGCTTCAGCCCTGTTGTGTTTAGAAGACACTGTTTCCTTGGTGTCCTTCTGGCCCTCTGACTATTAGAATCTTTCTGCCTCCTCTTCCACATAGTTCCCTGAACCCAGAGGGAAGGAATTTAATGAAAACACCTCATTTAAGAAAGAGTATTCCAAGATCTCCCACTCTCTGCACATTGTCCAGTTGTGGATCTCTGTATTAGTTCCCATCTATTGCAGGAGCAAGCTTCTCTGATGATGGCTGAGTGAGACACTGATTTATAAGTATAGCAAAATGTCATTAGAAGTCATTTTGTTGCTACATTTCTTCCCAGAACAGTAGTATTTGGATTTCCCCTGGGTTCCTAGGCTATCTAGCACCAGGTTCTTGGCCACCAAAGCAGTGTCAGGCGTGGGTTCGGGTTCCATCCCATAAAGAAGGCTGTAAATCTAATTAGATAGTGGTTAGTTACTCCCACAACTTTTGTGCAACTGTTGTACCAGCAGGCAGGTCACCACTGTAGATGGAAGGGTTTGTAGCTAGGTTGGTGTTCACCTTTTTCCTCTGGTAGCTTGCAGAGTACCTTCTAGTACTATGAACACTAGTCCTTAGGGGTGAAGGCTCTGTTTAGGGACCAGACCAACTTCTGCATGTACAGTGCAATATGTAGGTGTTGTCTTCAGCAATAGGGCCTTACCATCACTTCACTGAGAGCAACCAATAGCTTTGGCAATAGCTGGTGTATTTGTGGCTTCTGTGGGGTCTTTTGACCAACAACTCAGTTAGATGTAACCTATTTCTGGCACTAGAGGTTAAACTTGGTAGTGAGAGATAGTCTAGTTAGGACTTTCTCTCCCCCCCCCCCCCCCCCCCCCCTTTTTGGTAATTTCATTTAGATTTCTTTCATAAATGTATATATTTTAAGGCGCTTTTTCTGTAGTAGGTTTCTGAATGATCTCTCAAATGCCTTTTAATGTTAGCTGAACCTCCTTTCATTTTCTCCCTTACCCTTATCTTTCCTCTCCCTCTTTTTAATCCTCCTGTTCCAGTCTCTCTGCTGGTTATAACTATATAATCTATTTCCTCTTGCTTGGGAGAGCCTCCCCTCCCCACTTTTTTTTTTTTTTTTTTTTTTTTTTTTTTTTTGGTTTCTCTGTGTAGCTTTGCGCCTTTCCTGGAACTCACTTGGTAGCCCAGGCTGGCCTTGAACTCACAGAGATCCGCCTGGCTCTGCCTCCCAAGTGCTGGGATTAAAGGCATGCGCCACCACCGCCCGACTCCCCTCCCCACTTTATTCCTAACCTCTGTCATTATTCAGATAGTAGCATACCTACTGAAGGCTTAAAATATGACATCTATATATAAGAGATTACATACCATATTTGTCTTTTTGAGTATGGGTTACTTCACTCACAATTCTGTGAGATATCTTTCTATATGCTGTGAATATGTGTTGCTCTGATTGGTTGATAAATAAAGCTGCATTGGCCTATGGCAGGGCAAGATGGACCCAGGTGGGAAAATCTAATAGAGATAGTGAAAGGAGAAAGGAGATAAGGGGAGACGCCAAGCCACCATTCAAGGAGCAGCATGTAATGGGATGCAAGTAGATGTAGTGGGTAGCTGTTCTTGTCAAGCCCTGAAGCACCGCCCCTAGTGAGATAGCAGGTCACTGTTACACCTGCCTATGACCTTGAAGTACACGCTCCTGGGGTGTGTCCCCTCGGAACCTTTGAGACCTGGGATGCTTGTATTCAGTCTCTCTTTGCTACCTCGTAGTTTTGGATGCTGGGACAGACCAGGGCAGATCTCACTAGAGAAGAGCATTGGACTGTGCCTTACCCTTCTAGGATCCTGTGACAAATTCCTTAATTCTGTTTTTTGGATTAGCCCCCAAACAAATTCCTTTGATCATTAAGCAGACTCCATGGATTGCTGGTGATATAGTCCCATTATCTGCCGCCCAACATTGGCTCTTGGGTAAGAGCACTGACTGATGTTCCAGAGGACCTGGGTTCAATTCCCAGCACCCACAGGAATGCACCTGGCCCTCTGGTGATCGCTGGAAATCATGCCCACCCACCCCCCAAAAAGCGACTGAGACTCTAGGCCTATAGGCTGAAAATGGATGCTCCAACGTTGCAGAGGAACTTTGGGTGACTGCCCAGGCAGCCAGCTGTCTCTGTCATTTCTAGAATTATAGAAGTTGCTTGCAATGCACTTCCTGTTTACTCAGGTAATATTATATCCTTCTGGGGTCTTTGATGGAGTTGAAGACTAGATAGTTATAATTATAGCTTTCCTTAGTCATGATAAAAGATAAATTAGATATAAAACTTTAGACTCACAAAAATAGGATAGATGGTAGAATATTTTCTAATTTTGTCAAATATAAATAGACCAGATATTATAACTATAATTCTTGCTTGATAACTGTTTTGTTATATGTAATTCTACTATGTTAAAGTTAAAACCTTCCTTTTTGATTAGACAGAAAAGGGGAAGTGCTGTGGGATGTCTTTTTATGTGCTATGAATATGTGTTGCTCTGGTTGGTTAATAAATAAATAAAGCTTCATTGGCCTATGGCAGGGCAAGATGGAGCCAGGCAGGAAAATCTAATAGAGATAGTGAAAGGAGAAAGGAGAGTAAGGGGAGACGCCAAACCACCATCCAAGGAGCAACATGTAATGGGACGCAGGTAAAGCCATGGAACACATGATATATAGATTAATAGAAATGGGTTTATTTAAGATGAAAGAGCTACCTAGCAAGAAGCTTACCATAGGCCATACAGTTGGTAATTAATATAAGCTTCTGGGTGATTATTTTATAAGTGGCTGCGGGACCTCAGGGCTGGGTGGGACACAGGGAAACTTCCAGCTACACACAATTTTTTTTGTTTTTTGAGTTCCATCCATTTACCTGCAAATTTCATAATTTCATTTTTTTGGAGCTGAAAATATTCCATAGTAAAATAAATATATCACATTTTCTTATCTTTTTGTCTATTGATGGACGTCTAGTCTGTTTTCAATTCCTGGCCATTATGAATAGAATATCAATTAATATACTTGAGCAAGAATCTCTGTAATAAGATGCAGACTTCTTTTTGGTATAGGCCCAAGAGTGGTATAGCTGGATATTGAAGTATATCTATTCCGAGCTTCCTGAGGAACTACCACACTGGTTGCCATAGTGTCCCTATAAGTTTACACTCCCAGGAGCAATAGATGAATGTTCCCTTTACTCCACATCCCTGTCAGCATGAGCTGTTACTTAAGTTATTGATCTTAGCCATTTTGACAGGTATAAGATTGAAATCTCAAAGCAGTTTTGAGTTGCAGTTCCCTGATGGCTAAGGATGTTGAACATTTCTTTAAGTGTTTTTCAGTCATTTGTGTTTCATCTTTTGAGAACTCTGTTTAGTTCTGTGCCTCTTTTGTGTGTGTGTGTGTGTGTGTGTGTGTGTGTGTTTCGAGACTGTTTCTTCGTGTAGTTTTGGTGCCTGTCCTGGCTGGACTCAAACTCACAGAGATCTGCCTGACTCTGCCTCCCGAGTGCTGGAATTAAAGGTGTGTGCCACTGCTTCCTGGCCTCTGTGCCTCATTTTTAATTTAAGTATTTGTTTTCTTGTTTTTAGTTTCTCCTATATTTTAGATATTAACTCTCTATTCAATATGGAATTGGTAAAGATCTTTTCTCATTCTGTAGATGCTTATTTGTCTGGATAATGATGTCCTTTCCCATGCAGAAGCTTTTCAGTTTCATGAGGTCCAATGTATTACTTGTTGGTCTCAGTTTCTGTACTGTCTGTGTCTTATTCAGAAGGTTTTTTCCTGTGCCAATGAGTTCAAGACTGTTCCCCACATTCTCTCATCCATCAGATTCAGGGTATCTGGCCTTATGTTAAGACCCTTGATCCATTTGGAGTTGAATTTTGTGCAAGATGATAAATATGGATCTATTTGCATTCTTCTACATTCAGGCATCCAGTTAGACCAGCACCATTTATTGAAGATGCTATCTTTTTTTCCTGTATGTATTTCTGGCTTCTTTATCAGAAATCAGGTGTCCATAAGTATGTGGACTTATTTCGTGTCTTTAATTCAATTCCTTGATTGAAGTGTTTGTTCTTATGACAACACTGTACTGTTTTTATAACTGTAGCTCTGTAGTACAACTTTGAGATCAGGTTGGTGACACCTCCAGCAGTTCTTTTATTGTTCAGGATTGTTTTAACTTTCCTGGTTTTTGTGTGTGTGTGTTTCCATATGATGCTGAAAACTGTCTTCTTGATTTCTGTGAAGAATTATATTGGAAAATTAATGGGGATTGTGCTGAATCTGTAGTTTGGTAGGATGGCCATTTTTGGTTGGATGGTCATTTTTAGTATATTAATCCTACTGATCCATAAGTATAGAATATCTGTCAATCTTCTGATTGTAACAGGCCTTTCTTTGAACCACCAGCTCCCGAATAACAACACTGAGACTTCTTATTAAGTGTAAAGCCTAGCCTTAGCTTATACTTGTTTGCAGCAAGCTCTTAAAACTTAAATTAACCCATTTATATTAATTTATGTTCTGCTACGTGGCTTGTTACATCTCCTCAGTACTTTATGTCAGACCTCCTCCACTTCTGGCTGGTGAATCTCTCGAATCAGCCAAATTCTTTCCCAGAGTTCTTATCTCTACCCAGAAGTCCCACCTATCCTCTCCTGCCTAGCTATTGGCTGTTTAGCTCTTTATTAAACTAATCAGAAGGTGCCTTAGGCAGGTGAGATAAAACAGAGACACATCTTCACATAGTGTACAAAATGGTTATCCCAACACTGATATCTTCATTTTCTTTCTTCAATGTCTTAAAGTTTCTATTATATAAGTTTTTCATTTGCTTGGTTAGTATTACCACAGTATTATATTTTTTGAGGCTATTGTGAAAGTATTACTTTCTTGATTTCTTTCCGAATGTATTTGCTATTAGTATAAAGCAGTGATTCTCAACCTGAAGGTTGCATATCAGATATTCTACACATTAGATATTTATATTATGATTCATAACAGTAGAAAACTTACAATTATTAAGTAGCAACAAAATAATTTTATGGTTGGGGTCAACCACAACATGAATTGCATTAAAGGATCACAGCATTATAGGAAGGTTGAGAACCACTGGAAAGGAAGACTACTGATTATTTCATGTTAATTTTGTATATGCTACCTGGCCCAAAGTGTTCATCAGCGGTAGAAGGTTCCTTGTAGAGTTCCTAGGGTCATTTATGTTTAAAACCATATCATCGACACATAAACATTCTTTGATTTCTTTCTTTTCTATTTGCCTCCCCTTGGTCTTCTTCAGTTGTCTTCTTGCTCTAGCTAAGACTTTAAGAACTACATTGAAGATATAGGGAAAGAGTGAATGCCCTTGTCCTGTTCCTGATTTTAATGGAAATGCTTTGATTTTTCTCTCCTTTTTGGTAGCTCACAACCACTGTGAATCCAGCCCAGGGAATCTAACACTCTCTTCTGCCCTTCATGGGCACCTACATGCATGTGGGGTATTGGTCTCCCATTATCATTGTGTGAAGATCAATATGTGATTTAAGCTGTAGAAGTATTTTAGGGTCACTTATATAGAAGATCACATCATCTGCAAATACTTTGACTTCTTCCTTTCCAGTTTGTATCCCCTTGATCTCCTTGAGTTGTTTTATTGCTCTAACTAGGACTTCAAGTACTATATTAAATAGTTATAGAACAGCCTTATCTTGTTCTTGATTTTAGTAGAATTGCTTTGAGTTTCTCTCCATTTAGTTTGTTGTTGGCTATTGGCTTATTGCAATTCTCCTTTATTAAATTTAGGTATGTTCCTTGCATCCCTGATCTCTCCAAGACTTTCATCATGAAGGGGTATTGAATGTTGTCAAAGACTTTTCCAGCATCTAACGAGATGATCATATGGTTTTTTTCTTTCAGTTAGTTTATATGGTGGATTACATTGACATATTTTCCTATGTTGAACCGTCCCTGCATCTCTGGGATGGAGCCTACTAGATTATCTTTTTGATGTATGATTCTGTCTTCCATCTCTTGTATTCTCTTAGTGATGCTTGTGTCTATAGTTCTATTTGCTTACCTGTATTTTCCATCTCCAAGATTCCCTCAGTTTGTATTTTCTTTGTTGTTTCTATGTCGATTTTCAAGTCTTGAACAGTTTTTTTCATTCATTTACTTTTTCTTGGCATTCTTTATGGAATTTATTATTTTCCTCTCATTGTGTTGTTCTGGAATATTATCATCAGAAAGTTGGTTTCAAGGTCATTTTTCTTGAGCTTCAGCTGTGTTGGCATTCAGGGCTTGCTGTAGTAGGATGGCTGGGCTCTGGTGGTGACAGATTACCCTGGCTATTGTTTGTGTTCTTTACTGGCCTGCAGGCATCTGGCTTTAGAGTAATTATAGGTTTAGGTGCCCATTCTGAGTTTGTCTTTGTTGAATGGGTGTTTTTTCCCCTTGGTTTCTGTTTCCTCTCTGGTCTTCTGGCCTTAGTGGCCTGTAGTTCTGGGGGTAGGCATGTCCTCTGTTCTGGTAGGGTGCCTCTCCTGGGGTTCTGGAGGCTCGTGTGGCCTCTGGGCTTCTGAGTGCTCACTTTGCCTCTGGGGTTTGGAGGTTCTCGGAACTGGCCTGGACTCTGGTAGAGCAGGGGCCTGGGTTTCTGGATACTGAAATGACCTCTG
>CABHPH010178163.1:0-22059 GCA_902168325.1 Peromyscus nudipes
TTCACTTTTAGTGACTCATGGTTTCAGAGGTCTCATTCCATTGTTGCCGGAAAGGATGGCAGAGCAGAGTGGCTTCCATCTGCACAGCCGGGAAGCAGGGAAAGGCAGTGCCCGCCCCTGCTGATACCTTTCTCCTGTAGTCTGTATGCCCTGCTTACCCGAAGTTTAGGGCAGTTTCTCCACTTAATCCTTTCTGCAAATGCCATTCCAGACCCAAACTCTGGATCCCTGATCTTTGAGGTGCTTCTTAAAGTAGGTAGACAATCAGAATTTACTTGACAGTCAGTTTTCAGATCCCTTGATGTGATCTTGGTTTTGTAGAGGACGGAGTTTCAGCATTTTGTTTTCTAGTTTTTGTTTACCGTAACCCATCAGTGCACATCTCCTTTTCCACAGTGTACAGAGTGTAGGTCTTTAAAAATTCCCTGTTATGGCTTTAGTTAGGTTTTGGTAGTCGAGGGAATTCGATCCTCTTGTTTACAGTGCCACTCTGACATGAAATCTATGCTAGGTTTTATTCAACATGTAATTATTTAGTTTTAATTACGTTTTTATTTTATAGTAAATATTATCTTTATTTGTAGCACTCAACTTAAAGGACTGTTTGAAGTACTGAAGCTGTTTTTTTGAAAGACAAAATATTAAGGTATCTGTTTTGATTACATGTGTTTAGAACTTATTAGCCAATTAAACTTGAAAAATTGGCTTTTGAGGGCAGTAATTCATTTTATGTAGAGATGTTATGGTTATTCTTCTTATTCTGTAGATATTGAAAGCATTTATCTGGTATAATAGGACATCTTGCTGTCCATTTATTGCTTATATATTGTGTGTTCTAGAGTCCCACATTTTTTACCAAATGGTTCTTTGCTTATAATACATCTCCATATTGGCTTTGTACTCCAGAGACTTCTAGAGTGATTTATCAGAAAGATACTTATTTAAGGAACTGGGACAAATAACATCTTAAATGTTAATACAGTTTCCTTTCTCTTTTGTTTGTCAGCGTAGGAAATCTTTTTATTTTGATCTATCATTTTTTTTTTCTTGATGAGACTCTTCAGATTTGAAAATAAAGCTACTTAGCTGTAAACAGAACTGGTCATATATGTAAGATATGGGTCTTATTCAAATTTGTGTAAAATAATTCTTGTGGTAACCAAGTCAGTAGCTTAATTCATTTTATTTTCTTTGTAGATTAATTCTTTTAAAACTGTATTTTATAATTTACTCTGCCTGTAGTTTTGCCTTTTCTATCTTTTCTTCCATGGATATTCTTTGGCGTATCTTTTTTAATGGGAAGATGATAAGCAAGATTAAGAGGCCCACAGTATGAGGATTAAGATAATGAACATTGTCTTGGAAAGGACGAAGATCTTGTAACATTGTATACTGTGGTGTTTTTAAATGTATTATTTTGTTTAATTTGATATCATGGGTGCCTTAGGTGTGCACACTTATAGGTATGCTTTTGCTATCTTATTTAATACGTAACAACCAGCACCACTGATAGGAGAGTATTCTGGAATGACATGAATTTCTTGAGTATATTGGGTGAATAATGAACAAGATAAGTTTGGAGAACTGCAGGTATATGTTTTCTACAGCAGGGTGTTTGTGTCAGGGGAACCCACAAGACAGCTTTGAAGCTACCTGAATTTTCTTAATTGACTGGATAAATTGAGAGTAGAGATTGAGAAGGAAGGTTCTGAGGGAAGGCTGGGTTTGATAGTAACTGATAAAATGCCTTGCTAGTCACAGCCTTGCTCCTGTGGTGATAGGATAGTGATCCTGATCTGTTTGTCTGGGGACAGTGGCTGTTGAACATTGCTTTCCTGGGATGGTACCTTAGCTCCCAGACCCCTGTCCTCAGCAGGCTCGTGTTGTTGGATGATGGGTGATGGGGTCTTCCTGTGGAAGCAGACATGACAGGTCATTTATTTTGTTATTGAGGATTACCTGTGGAGAGGACACATTTTTTTCTTGCACTTCATAATGTTATTTGCTTTCCTGTTTAATAGAAATAACAGCAAAATTTGGATAAGCCATATATATGTTAAACTTAAGATTTTAAAGGTTTGGAATCGGAATACTACAGCTTCCATGCTGTTGTTTTGGGTTTTTTGTGTGTTTGTTTTGTTTCTTTTTTGGTTTTACTTAAATTTTGTTTTGGGGGGAGAGTGCAAGGGGATAGGGGGATGAGTGGGATCAGGTTGCATGATGTGAAATCCACAAACAATAAAAAGTTAAAAAAATTCTTGGTTAGCATGCATTAATTCTATATGTTATATGCATATTATATGCTAGTTAACATATAAATATAATAAACCCAATTATTGATGCCTGTATAACAGTTAATATATTTGTTAATATGTAATTCTATATTTTAATCTCATTTGTCAATATCTATGCATTTAATGTTGTATTTAAAATATAATTTTCTGTACCAATGTCTTGAAGATTTCTGTTTTCCTCTAATATTGTCAGTCTTAATATTTAGTTCTTTGATCCATTTCAAATTGAGTTTTGTGCAGGGTGAGAGATGGGCTCATGTTTAAATCTTCTGTGTTTAGATGTCTACTTTTCCAGAACCACCCTTTATTGGAAAGACTTCTCCATTCTTCAGTGCATATTTTGGGGCCTTGTCAAGAATTACTTTGGCTGCAGATGGTATATTTCAGGGATCAGTATTGAGCTCCATTCATTCATGTGTCTGTTTTTATTCAGACCTCACATTGTGTTGCTGACTCCGATTGTATATAGTGTAGCTATTTCTTAAATTCAGGTATTATGATGTCTCTAGCTTTGTTCAATTGTTCAGATTTTTTTGTGTTTCTGCACTTACTTTTAGGATTTTTTTTTATAGCTTCATGAAGAATGCCATTGGCATTTTGACAGGGATTGCATTGAATTTGTAAATTGCTTTGGGGAGCTATGAATATTTTAACTATTAATTCTTTCAGTACTTGAACAGGGGAAATTTTCAGTATTTTTATGTCTTTCATTAATTTTGTTAAGATTTTGTACCATTTATTGTAGAATTCTTTTACTTCCTTGGTTAAATTTGTTTCTGGGCTTTCATTTTATAGCTATTGTTATGAGCGTGCTCTCCTGATTTTCTCATCTTTCACTCTGGTGTATTAAAATGCTTGAGTCAGCTAGCTACAAAGTTCAGTAGTAGAGCATTTTCCTAACATTGGTAACACCCTGGGTTTGATTCCCAGGACCACCAAAAATAAAATTCAAATGCTGCGGAGGCACTTTGTTTTTTTGTAAGAGAGGATCTTGATACGATAGCCCTAGAACTCATTGTGTAGCGAGGCTTACCTCGATCTACTGATCCACTTGCCTCAACTCCCCAAGCATTGCAATTACAGGTTTGTGCCATTGTGCCTGGTTGCAATGAGTTTTGTATGTTGGCTTTGTATCCTGCAACATTATTGAATTCTTTTATTAGTTCTAATAGTCTTCTGGTGAAGTTTTTAGGATTTTCTGCATGTAGTATTAGATTATCTAATAGTTCGACTTCATCCCTGTCTAGTTGTATATCCTGTATTTCTTTCTCATGTTTAATTGGTTTAACAAAGATTTCTGGCACTGTATTCAATGAAAGTTGTCCCTTTTCTCGATGACCAGTACTACTGTGTACTGTGGTGAGATTTTATAATTGTGATTGAGTCATTATGAGATGCAGATTCTGTTCTCATTATTTACCACTCTGTCTTTAATCTCATTTAACATAATTTTTTAGGCTATTTCAGTCCTAGAATTTCTATTTTTTATTTTCCTTAGTTTTTTGTTGGCTTTACGGAGATTAGTTTTATATTCATTGCAAGCCTGGTTATAAGTACTACTTTAAAATCTTTGCCTACCAATTCAAACATCTGACCTACTGTGGAGTTCATGTACATTCACTACATTTTTCATCTCCCCACGCCAAGCATGGAGCACATTTTATGGATTTGTTTGTCTATATAGTATATAAAAAAATCTATCCTGGGCCTGATGAATGTCATACTGGTAATACAGTTGTGTTATCTGCAGTAATATGATCTTAAGCCTTTGTTTTAGCAGTGTATTAACTTGGCTTGAGGTTGCAGAGCTCTAATTTAGGCGGACAGCTGAAATTTTGGTTTCATGCCTTCATTCTTAGCTGTTTAGAATTTGCTGTTCTTAAGATGATTTAAGATTCAGACAGAGCTTTGAAAATAGTTTACATATACAATTTTTGGATATCACAGAGTTGGGCATATAGCTTAGTGGTTCAGCACTTACCTTGAATTTTTGGATATTATCTTTGACTTTTTCTTACAGGATTCACCTTTCATTGTCTCTTTTTTCCAGTTGGTCTTTGGTGGTTTTTCTAATCAGAGAGTTTTCTGTTGGGTTTGTCTGTTCTGGGTGTACAGTCTTGAGTTTACCCGCAGAATGGAAGCTTATAAAATGGCAGCTTTCTCATTGCTGTTTACTTTTCAATAATTTGTATCCCATCCCACTCCCAGCAAAATCTTGCTTTTGGTCACTTTCCTGTGCCTTATTATAGTTGTTTTAGTTATATATAGGATTATGAGTCTACTAGAAGAATTCTTGTCGGTACTCTGACCAGGACTCTAAATTCATTACTTCTTAGTACATAATGTATCATACCTAATAAAATGATTCATTTTATGTGATTCACTGGGTTGGAATGAGTTAATGGTCTTACTTGTATGTTGAGAAAATAGAAATAATAGTGGATAGATAAAAGAGATCCTAAGGTTAATGAAAACACTGTTTTTATGGATCCTGTTGTTAAATACATTTGATTAGTTCTCTTATTTGAGGAGACTTAAGGCTTTATTTTAATGTTTGAGACTCTCCCTTGTTTCCCTCTTCCTTGTCTCCTGTGGGGCTGTTTATCTGTTCTAGCATCTCAGGAGACCGAGGCACATTGAGTGCTGGACTTTAGAAGTTCAAGACTAGTCTGAGTAACACAGGGAGCCTCTATTGCAAAAACATCCAAAGACAACAGCAAACCTTTTACTTGCTAACACCTGTGTGTGTGTGTGTGTGTGTGTGTGTGTGTGTGTGTGTGTGTGTGTGTGTTGCACTCACCTGTGTAAGCAAATGTGCAGGCCGGACGTTCATGTGAGGATGCCTTCCTCTGTCAGTTTTCTACCTTACTTTCTGAGAGAGATTCTCTCATTGACTTTAGAGCTCACCATTTGGCTAGATCAGTCAGCAAGCAGGTCCCAGAATCTGCCACAATCCACCTGCGTCTACCCCTCAGTGCTGAAGTTAGAGATGCTGGCCACCATGGCCAGCTGTGGATGTGAGTGCCTGGGATCTGAGCTTCGGTCCTCATGTTTTCACGACCAGCACTCTACCCTCTGAACCGTCCTCCTAACCTCTGTTTGCTAACAGTTTTTTCCTTAGCGTGAACACAGCATGTTGTATCTAAAGTCATATGTTGTACATAAAGTCAGATGATTAGTTAAAGTAACATATCAATAATCACACGCTTCTTTTTTTCTCTCTGTCTCCTCCAGCCGTACACCTGAAGATACTTGCCCAGCAAATTTACACTGTGGAAGTATTACTAATTATAGTTAAGGTTATATTCTTAAATATTAGTCAACTTACATGACAATCTTTTATCCTATTATTTGTAGCTCAAAATTTCTCCTTCTCTAACATTTTAATTGTACCTTAATTTCCTTCAAGATTCCTACCATCTATATTTCTTCCTATAATTTTAAGTGAGAGTGATCATGTATCATTCATATATTTGCTTTGCACAATTATTTGTGGGGTCTAGAATTGAAACTAAGTACTTTTGAATAATTTTGAAGGTCAAATTGCATTTTTAACTAAAGGCAGACTAAATCTATTTAATAAACTCTGTTCATTGTAGGTCCAGATCAAGACCTCGTCCACGTTCCCACAGTCGAAGCAGTGAAAGGTCCAGTCACAGAAGAACCCGTAGCAGGTCTAGGGAGAGAGAGCGACGGAAAGCCCGGGACAAAGAGAAGAGAGAGAAGGAGAAGGAGAAAGGCAAGGACAAAGAAGTGCACAGCATCAAACGGGGGTGAGTTCATGAGAATCTGCTGCTGTGAGGAGTAGGGATTCCACAGCGGTGTGCAAACCAAACTGCTGCTCTGAGGTGCTTCCTGTTCCTACCCTTGTGGGTAAATTCCTTTAAGAGTGAAAGAAGGTAAGGGCTTGCAGTATCTTCCATGTTTCTTGAAGTAATTTTTCTCTAAAAAATTATTCAGTTAATTTTAATAACAGCTTGTAACTCTTCTTACATCATTTTCTGGGTTATTTTGTTTGCATTTATTTATTATTTATTTATTTATTTATTTATTTATTTATTTATCTATTTATTTATTTATTTATTTTGAGCTGAGGATCGGACCCAGGGTCTAGGCAAGCACTCTACCACTGAGCTAAATCCCCAACCCCTGTCTTTATTTTTAAAAAGAATTATTTTTTTAAAATAATTATGTGTATGTGTGTGTCTGTATTAGGGTACATGCATGTCTTAGAGGAGGGTTTCTATTGCTGTGAAGAGACACCATGACCATAGCAACTCTTATAAAGAAAGATATTTAATTGAGGTGGTGGCTTACAGTTTTAGAGGTTCAGTCCATTCTCATCATGGCAGGGAGCATGGCAGCATGCAGGCAGATGTGGTATTGGAGGAGTAACTGAGAGTCCTGCATCTTGTAGGCAACAGGAAGTTAGCTGAAATACTGGGTGGTATCCTGAGCATAGGAAACCTCAAAGTCCACCCCCACAGTGATACACTTTCTCTAACAAGGCCATGCCCACTCTTAACAAAGCCACACTTCCTAAAAGTACCACTCCATATGAGATTATGGGGCCAATTACATTCAAACTACCACAGTACACTTGTGTTCAGGTACCCAAGGAGGCCAGAGAGGGTATGAGGGGGGCATCTGATACTCTGTAACTAGAATTACTGGCTCTGGTTCTCTCTAAGAGTTTCAAGTTCTCTTAACTCCTGAGCCATGCTCCAGATCCTCTATGCTTAACTTTTATGTCATATTTACAGTAATGATGTGAAGCCCTGTCTGGATTGTTGGCTTTTAAAGACTTTCTGAAATGTTAACCTTGTGGCAAAAGTTGAAAAGATGAGTAAATTATTATGTAATTTTTCTTGATCATCCACAACTATCCTAGAAAAATTCAAGTTCTAGTTTTAGAAAGTTATAAGAAAGGAGATAGGGGTTAGATATTGTATAACTTCTTTTCTCATTGCTTTTCTCATATCTGACATTTATAACATTTGCTTTCTAAGAATATTTTATCTTTTAACCATTGGTACAAATTTTTCTTGTTTCTGTTCATTTTTCTCCCAAATTTTAGGAACTGATAGATATCTTACTCTTAGACAATTGTTCTTTGAAGGTGAAATTTCTCTAACATGAAAACAGATTTTTCCTTCTTATTATTATTGTATTGAAATAAGATCTAACATTATTTTGTTAAACTATTTTTTTTGAGAACTTCACACATGAGCACATCTAAATCACTCTTGCCTCTCCCTCCCCCCAACTCCTCCTTTGTCCCCCAACTCCCTCCCACATTCATGGCTGCTTCCTTAATTATTGTTGTTAAATTGCATGTATGTACAACATATTGAGTCCATTTAGTGTTGCTCATATGTACATTTGTCCAGGACTAAATATTTGGAATTGGACAGCCTATGTGGGAGGTTATCCCTGGAAAAAATTGTTTCTCCCTCTCTCAGCAGCCAGTGACTGTAATTATTCATCTAGGGATGAGATCTTGTGGAATTTCTCCTATCCATATTGGCATGTTAACTGATGTTGTTATGCAGATCTTATACAGGAACCATATTGTTGAGGTTCTTTGGTTCAGCTCCCCTCTCATATGTAGAAGACATCTCACAGCAGGGATCCAGTCCTCTGGCCCTAAGAGTACTTCCTGCTGCTCTTCTGCTATGTTCTCTCAGGCTCAGGTGGAAGAGTTGAATTGCAGATGTGTCATTTGGGGTGTGGCATGCTATGATCACTTACTCTCTGAATTTTGGCCACTTGTGGATCTCTATAGTAGTCTCCATCTATGAAAAAAGAAATACCTTCAATGAGAGGTGAGGGGCCACACTTAATTGTAGGTATATGTATAACTATTTAGAATAAAATTAGAAATTATTTTGGTTAAGGAAAATGGCAGTAATAGGTTCTCTTCTAGGGTCTCTGACCTTCCAGCCACAGTTAGTTAACTAGGTTTACAGTACCATGCATGTATTCCTTCCCATTGAACACGACTTGAGTCCAATTATACACTTGTTGGTCACCCCCAAGATAAATATACCATTATTGTTTCACTGGGGATATCTTACCACTTATATCTCAGACTATTACTGAAAGACAATACTCAGAAATTTGAAACGTCACAGGGTCTCATACTTGCAACTTGGTGTGATGATGCTAAACATTATGTATCCCAGCAGCATTACTCATGGATTAGTATATGAGGTTTCTTTACCAGCATCTTGATCCACATGCAATAATATATAGTTAACTACTTTAGAACATCTTTTGGAGTAGTTTAGAAAATTGTGTATGAATAAGTAAATAGGTACCATTCTACTGTTCTGAAATCAAAGTGCCATCTTCAAGAGTAGAATATAAATGGACTTAATTTAAATCCATCGTCAATCATTATTTAAATCACTATGCAGAAAAAGAACAATTGCTTTTGTGGTTGTTATTGAATACTGATGTATTTTGAATGTCTTGTCTCCCCAGCCCACCAAATTAGATATTTGGAGATTTGGTGCAGTATTGTTAGGACATGAGATCTTTTCAGAGGTGATTAAGCCAAGAAAACTTCGTTTTATTAAATGGATTAATATTGTTATGGCAGAGTGGGATTTGTTACTGAAGTAGTAGATTCCCTGAAGTATTTTTTTGACCTCTGTTTACCTTTCTGTCATGAAATAGCAAAGAAAGCCCTTCCAGAAGCCAGCCAGCCATGTGTGACTACTTGGCCTCCAAACTCTATGTCAATAAGTTTCTGTTTATTTTAAAGAATCAGGTCAGAGGGATTCTACTGCAGCTGCACAGAACAGAGCAAGCCATCAACGACAATGTTATCATGTTACTATGAGTCAAGTTAGGATTCATGTGGAGCAGTTAGTTTTCCTAAGATGACCTGCTCTGTGGAGGGTTTTGCCATTATCTCCTTACTAGTGCCTCAGTAGACAAGATACTGCTCTAGGTTAAACACCAAGGTTTCTGGAATATTCTGCTTCAACATTTGGACTTAAGTTTATACATTCTAATGATAACTTTCTGAACTTTATACTTCCTGAGAAAGTTAAGAATTTTTGTCTGATAATTGATTCTTCTGTAAAATGGGGAGTTGGTACTTTAAAAGCTTTAAGCATAGAAGTGGGTATAAGAGCACTATTACAATGTAATAATCATAACTTAGGGATATAAGGTACACATTGACCTTGGCAGCGTTCCAGTGTTTGCAACTTTGAGTTTCATGTGTAATTCCTGTTGAGAACCTATTTTTCCCCCCTCTACCTGATGTTTGGCAGAAAATGTTGGAAGTGATTTGAGAAAGCTGGACTCTGAGTTTTGACAGCAGTTGCATACTTACAAAGCCTGTCATGTTTTTCCTTACCTCTTACTTCTTTATGCAGCAGGAAGTCACTTATGCTAATTTACTCTAATTTGCATATAGGTTATAGAGTTCTGTGGTGCAGAGCATGCTTAGAACTCCTTTTAAGTGTCTGTTTGGATCAAAGCAGGGCTGTGTGATAGCTGTTGTCTGACACCAAGCTGTGTGGTGTTGTTTTCATTAAACATTTATCACACTTCCAATGTGACAGCAGGCAACTTTGTGCCAAGATAACATGTTTTCATGCAAAATTTATTGAAAAAGATGAGACTTTGTAAAAAGATCTTGTTGCCTTTCACCAGTGGCGAAGGGTAAATGTTTGGTTAGAAAGTAGTATACCTTGAACATGTGTCATCGTAACAAAAAGAAGCTTCATACTGGCAGTTTTATTAAGCAAGTAAACAAATCTGTCTTTAAAGAAATGCATGCTCTGGACTCTTCTCTTTCAAATTAAAGTTTTTGTGATTTTCTTGTTTATTGATTTTCACAACTATGGCCTATTCTATTGGGTATATGTTTATGTTATAATGAAACATCACATCCTGGTTCCCACTATGTAAGTTTGAGTGTTAGATTTAATTAAACCAAAACAACATGTCAGTTTTTCAAAAAGATGAGGTCAAGAAAGGGAACATACTATGACACAAAAACAAAAATAGATAAAAGCTTCATAAGTTCTCCCTCGGGCCAGCACCTTTCTCTTATTCATTATATTAATATAGTTTAATTATTACATAGTTTCTCCAATGGATTTGACATAGATTATGCCTGATGAAGGTTTTAATGGCAGAAATTGTAGGTTTATGTTTTTTAAGGTGATTGCCTGGCCATGAAGAGCCTTAAAACAGCGCTTCTCCACCTTCCTAATGCTGCGGCCCTTTAATACAGTTGCTCATTTTGTGGCCTGTGGGCATGTCTACATGGGGTGTTGTCTTGATTAATGATCTTGCAGAAGGGTCCAGCTCACTGTAGGCAGTGTCACCCCTGGCCAGGTGCTCCCGGGTTGTATAAGAAAGCAAACTGAGCATGTCATGGGAGCAAGTCATGGGGAGCCATCCAGGGAGCAGTGGTTCCCCTATGGTCTCTACTTCCATTCCTGCCTCTAGGTTCCTTCCTTGAATTTCTAACTTGTCTTTCCTCAACAATGGTATGCAGGAGTAAGCCAAATAAACCTTTTCCTTTTTGACAGTGGTTTTACTCAGTGTTTTATCATAGCATCAGAACGCAAACCAGGACTATACTTTCTCCTCACTTTTTTGTCTTCATGAAGGTTGCTCCCTCAGCATGAAATACTTTTTTCTCTACCTTTCCTCATTTCCAACTCATCTTTTAGATGTTGATTCATTCATAAAATAGTCCCTGCTTCTCAAGAGTAAGCTAAGTAACCTTCTTGTTAGCTACTAATAGAATTTTGCCAAATCTGAAGAGAATTTTGTAATTCTGTAACTACAAAGTACCTTGCATATCTTAGTCAAAATTGTATTTATTTAGATTTATTTATTAAGTACACATTTATATAATGAATAATAGATTATTTTAGATGCTGTTTATAGGTAAATGAGGTAAGTATTTAAATATTTTTAAATGATAAAATTGACTTGCTGGTATTGATAAAATTAACTTGTTGGTATTAGACAGATAACCACCCGTTTGTACTGCTTCATGCCTGCTCATTAGTACATGTGCAAACACACATATTCACAGTACCTCCAAATCTTAAGACTACATTAAAACAATTCTAGTTGAGTTTCTCTATCTCTTTTTCTATTTTAAATATTGCCAATTATGCTGTCATTAATTTTGTATAGTATCTGTTGTTTAAAAAAAAACACTTCTAGGATGAATATTTTAGATACTGATTAAAATACTAGTTCTCATTGATAGACTTCATGCCTGCCCTAATTGATTTTAGTATTTCTACTTTCTTGATTCAGTACATGGTTACAGGACAAAATATCAGAGTTAAATAGACTATTCCATCAAGGTTTTTAACTGAAAGCCTTAATACTTGCCTTCAGCTCATTTATATGGAGCTTTGAAGCTGAAGATTCTGCACTGTTGTTAGAGTATGTAGAGGGAATAAACTTGGAATGCCACCCAAGTTCTTTATAAACAGTAAACAAGCAGGCCTTCTAAAACCTGAGATGTCACTCATGAATCACCCATTATGAGCCTAATGTATATCTCACTGTAAAGCACTTTGAGTGTCCCAGATGTGAATTATGCTAAACCAAATAGAAGCAGTCTTACCACTATTTTTAAATAATTAAAGTTTATTTATATCTCTTCAACTTTCTTCCTAGTTTGGTGATCATTGGAGTGGTAGCTCCAAAACAGAACAGATTGGAATAAAACATAAACCTATGATGGATCAGTTAGGTAAATGTTGATCAGCACAGGTAGGAAGTCAGAAATTTGTCCAGGAGTCGTGGCAAAAACCTGGCAGGTGAGCACTGGGAAGAGAGACATCACTGTGAGTTTGATACTAGCTTGGAGCACATAGCAAGTTCCAAAGTGGCCAGGGCTGTATAGTGATGTCCTATCTCAAAACACACACTCTGGGGTGGGGGAGCGCTTGAGGAAAAGAAAGGGAAGGAAGGAGGAAGGGAGAGAAAATAAGGACATCAAGAGTTTAGCTTTCTTTGATAAAGCAGAAAAGATATAAACGTCTGGTGTTTCTGAATCTCAGTGTGTTATACAGAGCAGTTCATAAGTGATTGGTTTAAATGTTTTTGACATCCTTGTGATGGAAACGAGCATAACCAGATGATAGTAATAATTGGATTATTATTATGAGCTATACTTTTCCACTATAGCAGAGTAGGTTGTAACATACTCTTCATGTAAGTGGTGGTTATGTATCTTAGATTTCAAGGCACCGAAATTATATGATAAATGAAAAGCTCCAGATGGTTTCACTGATTCTAATGCTTTTCATTTAGTGCTAAGCTATAATCCGTGGATTCTGAGATTGGATATAACTATAGGAAGACAGACATGCATCTCAGCTGGACCTGTGGGTACAGACCTAGAGCACTTATAAATGCCATTACATATGTGATGATGTCAGCAGGTGCATTTAGGGAAATGTAAGAATGAGTGCTACTATTTAAATTCTCCCTGAACTCCTCCTACAACCGGTTTTGAAATGGCAACTTTTGGCCCCTGTGGAATATGCCAGACTGTTGACAGGCCACCTGAAAGTATCACTGAAAACCAATTTGATTGCCATGTTGCAGTCTTTGCTTTAAAATAAAAACAAAGGAGGTGAATAACAAAGAAAGTAGTAGATACAAGATTTTGAAAATGTGCACTTGAATAAGTGAGATATGAAATTATGTATAATGTAACTACTTATAAATTAATTATACTTAGTCAAAATTGATAAACAACAAATTGGCAAGTCACCATTCAGTTATTTAATCTGTAAATTAAGGTCTTTAAATTTTAATCTATCAACTAATTATTGTAGCTTCAGTATTAATCAGAAAGATTTTTAGCTTAATCTAAAAAGAAAGAGATTAACCAATATATTGCAGATATATCTGCAGATGCTTCCAAAGCTGACAAATCAATGTCTATATATACATATACACATATACATATACATACATACACATATACACACACATAATGTTTTGCTTTGTTTTGGGAAGTGGTCTCACACTGTGGCTAAGACTGGCTTTGAATTTTCCTTGTTTAATTTCTTTTTCCATTCCAGCAAATGTAAATGGAGTTTGCTTTTTCTTGACATATCACTGAAATCAGAGAGCATTAGTTTTGTATGGCACTTCTTTTACTGAGCACAGTGCTTCTGTGATGCAATTCATGTTGCTCATGTTTCAGTATGTTACATAATATTGCCAAGTAGTACTCTGTTGTATGAATGTGCCACAAATTATTATCCATGTACCAGTTAATGACTTGACAGTATATTCTTTGTTCAGCACTTCAGAAAGAATATGTAAGATTTGTATTCTTTCTTCTATGATCATTTGGTATAATTTCTAAGCAAACCCATCTAACCTAAATATTTTTGTCAATTTAATTCTCTTATACTTAGAGGAATAATGAAAGGCTCAGGCAGTTTGTCAGGATCTTTTTCATGGCTCATATACAGCTATCTTGTCCTCCCACGGCTGACTGGACAGCTCTTAGGAGGCTCTGTTATAAGTACACGAATCCTGATCTCCCACTTCCTGTCATCACGTTGTAGATATTAATGTAGAGGTTTTAGAGAGACAAACATTTAGTCCACAGCAAATCAGCTTTCTGTTGTTTTTCTTTTTTTAATGGGAAAGTTGTGTTTTGTGAACAAACACAAACAAAAAAAGGAGAAGCTACTGGGATTCGTGATGTGAAATTCACAAAGAATCAATAAAAAGTTATGTTTTAAGCATATATTTTTTAAAAAAGGAGATGCTAAAAAAGAGCATGAGAAATACATACACATGCAAGTGTTTACACGCACACACACACACACACACACACACACACACACACACACGCCATACAAACTGAATATTAGAAACCATAATATACAAGCAAAAGACCAGTAAGGTAAAAATAAAGCAAAACAAATAAAACCTAAAAACAAAAGCCCAAATAAAACAATATGGGACAAAAAAAAATCTTCAGGAGGGGCGAGGGGCGAGGGAAAGAGAACTTGGGGGAGCGGGAGATCCCAACTGGATCAAGAACAGAGAGGGAACACAAGGAATGTTCATGATAAATGAAGACCACATGAGAATAGGAAGAAGCAAAGTGCTGGAGAGGCCCACAGAAATCCACAAAGATGCCCCCACAATAGACTGCTGGCAAGAGTTGAGAAATAGCCCGATCTGACCTACCCTGGTGGTAGGATGGCCAAACACCCTAATTGTCATGCTAGAAACCCCATCCAGTGACTGAGGGAACTAGATGCAGTTATCCACGGTCAGGCCCCGGGTGGAGCTCCGTGAGTCCAATTGGCGAGAAGGAGGAGGGTTTATGTGAGCAAGAGTTGTTGGGACCAGGGATGGATGGAATACAGGGACAAGTGGCCAAATGAATGGAAACACATGAACTGTGAACCAATGGCTGAGGGGCCCCCAACTGGATCAGGCCCTCTGAATGGGTGAGAGAGTTGATTGGCTTGATCTGTTTAGGAGGCATCCAGGCAGTTGGACCGGGTCCTGTGCTCAGTGCATGAATTGGCTGTTTGAAACCTGGGGCGTAGTAGAGACCCTTGGCTCAGCCTGGGAGGAGGGGACTAGACCTGCCTGGGCTGAGTCCACCAGGTTGATCTCAATCCTCGGGGGAGTCTTTGCCCTGGAGGAGATGGAAATGGGGGGTGGGCCGGGGGGAGGGGGGCGGGGTGGGAGGAGGGAGAACGGGGGAATCTATGGCTGATATGTAAAGTTGAATTATATTGTAAAATAAAATAAAATAAATTAAAAAAAATCTTCAGAAATACTTTTGAGTTTGTGTTATGTTGACCTTCTACTGCTTAGCTTGGGGCCTGCCCTTACGTGTGTTTTATATACCCATTGACACTCCCTTGAAGAAAGTAATTTTCCCTTTTTAAGTGGTTATTAATGGGAGATAGCTTCTTGGCTGGGCATGGGAGTTCCTGCTGGGACTCTTTTTGGTTTGGATCTGTGCTGTCCCTGTAAATTCTGCTATAGTCTGAGTTCATCTGTGCTTCAGCCCTGTTGTGTTTAGAAGACACTGTTTCCTTGGTGTCCTTCTGGCCTTCTGACTATTAGAATCTTTCTGCCTCCTCTTCCACATAGTTCCCTGAACCCAGAGGGAAGGAATTTAATGAAAACATCTCATTTAAGAAAGAGTATTCCAAGATCTCCCACTCTCTGCACATTGTCCAGTTGTGGATCTCTGTATTAGTTCCCATCTATTGCAGGAGCAAGCTTCTCTGATGATGGCTGAGTGAGACACTGATTTATAAGTATAGCAAAATGTCATTAGAAGTCATTTTGTTGCTACATTTCTTCCCAGAACAGTAGTATTTGGATTTCCCCTGGGTTCCTAGGCTATCTAGCACCAGGTTCTTGGCCACCAAAGCAGTGTCAGGCGTGGGTTCGGGTTCCATCCCATAAAGAAGGCTGTAAATCTAATTAGATAGTGGTTAGTTACTCCCACAACTTTTGTGCAACTGTTGTACCAGCAGGCAGGTCACCACTGTAGATGGAAGGGTTTGTAGCTAGGTTGGTGTTCACCTTTTTCCTCTGGTAGCTTGCAGAGTACCTTCTAGTACTATGAACACTAGTCCTTAGGGGTGAAGGCTCTGTTTAGGGACCAGACCAACTTCTGCATGTACAGTGCAATATGTAGGTGTTGTCTTCAGCAATAGGGCCTTACCATCACTTCACTGAGAGCAACCAATAGCTTTGGCAATAGCTGGTGTATTTGTGGCTTCTGTGGGGTCTTTTGACCAACAACTCAGTTAGATGTAACCTATTTCTGGCACTAGAGGTTAAACTTGGTAGTGAGAGATAGTCTAGTTAGGACTTTCTCTCCCCCCCCCCCCCCCCCCCCCCTTTTTGGTAATTTCATTTAGATTTCTTTCATAAATGTATATATTTTAAGACGCTTTTTCTGTAGTAGGTTTCTGAATGATCTCTCAAATGCCTTTTAATGTTAGCTGAACCTCCTTTCATTTTCTCCCTTACCCTTATCTTTCCTCTCCCTCTTTTTAATCCTCCTGTTCCAGTCTCTCTGCTGGTTATAACTATATAATCTATTTCCTCTTGCTTGGGAGAGCCTCCCCTCCCCACTTTTTTTTTTTTTTTTTTTTTTTTTTTTTTTTTGGTTTCTCTGTGTAGCTTTGCGCCTTTCCTGGAACTCACTTGGTAGCCCAGGCTGGCCTTGAACTCACAGAGATCCGCCTGGCTCTGCCTCCCAAGTGCTGGGATTAAAGGCATGCGCCACCACCGCCCGACTCCCCTCCCCACTTTATTCCTAACCTCTGTCATTATTCAGATAGTAGCATACCTACTGAAGGCTTAAAATATGACATCTATATATAAGAGATTACATACCATATTTGTCTTTTTGAGTATGGGTTACTTCACTCACAATTCTGTGAGATATCTTTCTATATGCTGTGAATATGTGTTGCTCTGATTGGTTGATAAATAAAGCTGCATTGGCCTATGGCAGGGCAAGATGGACCCAGGTGGGAAAATCTAATAGAGATAGTGAAAGGAGAAAGGAGATAAGGGGAGACGCCAAGCCACCATTCAAGGAGCAGCATGTAATGGGATGCAAGTAGATGTAGTGGGTAGCTGTTCTTGTCAAGCCCTGAAGCACCGCCCCTAGTGAGATAGCAGGTCACTGTTACACCTGCCTATGACCTTGAAGTACACGCTCCTGGGGTGTGTCCCCTCGGAACCTTTGAGACCTGGGATGCTTGTATTCAGTCTCTCTTTGCTACCTCGTAGTTTTGGATGCTGGGACAGACCAGGGCAGATCTCACTAGAGAAGAGCATTGGACTGTGCCTTACCCTTCTAGGATCCTGTGACAAATTCCTTAATTCTGTTTTTTGGATTAGCCCCCAAACAAATTCCTTTGATCATTAAGCAGACTCCATGGATTGCTGGTGATATAGTCCCATTATCTGCCGCCCAACATTGGCTCTTGGGTAAGAGCACTGACTGATGTTCCAGAGGACCTGGGTTCAATTCCCAGCACCCACAGGAATGCACCTGGCCCTCTGGTGATCGCTGGAAATCATGCCCACCCACCCCCCAAAAAGCGACTGAGACTCTAGGCCTATAGGCTGAAAATGGATGCTCCAACGTTGCAGAGGAACTTTGGGTGACTGCCCAGGCAGCCAGCTGTCTCTGTCATTTCTAGAATTATAGAAGTTGCTTGCAATGCACTTCCTGTTTACTCAGGTAATATTATATCCTTCTGGGGTCTTTGATGGAGTTGAAGACTAGATAGTTATAATTATAGCTTTCTTTAGTCATGATAAAAGATAAATTAGATATAAAACTTTAGACTCACAAAAATAGGATAGATGGTAGAATATTTTCTAATTTTGTCAAATATAAATAGACCAGATATTATAACTATAATTCTTGCTTGATAACTGTTTTGTTATATGTAATTCTACTATGTTAAAGTTAAAACCTTCCTTTTTGATTAGACAGAAAAGGGGAAGTGCTGTGGGATGTCTTTTTATGTGCTATGAATATGTGTTGCTCTGGTTGGTTAATAAATAAATAAAGCTTCATTGGCCTATGGCAGGGCAAGATGGAGCCAGGCAGGAAAATCTAATAGAGATAGTGAAAGGAGAAAGGAGAGTAAGGGGAGACGCCAAACCACCATCCAAGGAGCAACATGTAATGGGACGCAGGTAAAGCCATGGAACACATGATATATAGATTAATAGAAATGGGTTTATTTAAGATGAAAGAGCTACCTAGCAAGAAGCTTACCATAGGCCATACAGTTGGTAATTAATATAAGCTTCTGGGTGATTATTTTATAAGTGGCTGCGGGACCTCAGGGCTGGGTGGGACACAGGGAAACTTCCAGCTACACACAATTTTTTTTTGTTTTTTGAGTTCCATCCATTTACCTGCAAATTTCATAATTTCATTTTTTTGGAGCTGAAAATATTCCATAGTAAAATAAATATATCACATTTTCTTATCTTTTTGTCTATTGATGGACGTCTAGTCTGTTTTCAATTCCTGGCCATTATGAATAGAATATCAATTAATATACTTGAGCAAGAATCTCTGTAATAAGATGCAGACTTCTTTTTGGTATAGGCCCAAGAGTGGTATAGCTGGATATTGAAGTATATCTATTCCGAGCTTCCTGAGGAACTACCACACTGGTTGCCATAGTGTCCCTATAAGTTTACACTCCCAGGAGCAATAGATGAATGTTCCCTTTACTCCACATCCCTGTCAGCATGAACTGTTACTTAAGTTATTGATCTTAGCCATTTTGACAGGTATAAGATTGAAATCTCAAAGCAGTTTTGAGTTGCAGTTCCCTGATGGCTAAGGATGTTGAACATTTCTTTAAGTGTTTTTCAGTCATTTGTGTTTCATCTTTTGAGAACTCTGTTTAGTTCTGTGCCTCTTTTGTGTGTGTGTGTGTGTGTGTGTGTGTGTGTGTTTCGAGACTGTTTCTTCGTGTAGTTTTGGTGCCTGTCCTGGCTGGACTCAAACTCACAGAGATCTGCCTGACTCTGCCTCCCGAGTGCTGGAATTAAAGGTGTGTGCCACTGCTTCCTGGCCTCTGTGCCTCATTTTTAATTTAAGTATTTGTTTTCTTGTTTTTAGTTTCTCCTATATTTTAGATATTAACTCTCTATTCAATATGGAATTGGTAAAGATCTTTTCTCATTCTGTAGATGCTTATTTGTCTGGATAATGATGTCCTTTCCCATGCAGAAGCTTTTCAGTTTCATGAGGTCCAATGTATTACTTGTTGGTCTCAGTTTCTGTACTGTCTGTGTCTTATTCAGAAGGTTTTTTCCTGTGCCAATGAGTTCAAGACTGTTCCCCACATTCTCTCATCCATCAGATTCAGGGTATCTGGCCTTATGTTAAGACCCTTGATCCATTTGGAGTTGAATTTTGTGCAAGATGATAAATATGGATCTATTTGCATTCTTCTACATTCAGGCATCCAGTTAGACCAGCACCATTTATTGAAGATGCTATCTTTTTTTCCTGTATGTATTTCTGGCTTCTTTATCAGAAATCAGGTGTCCATAAGTATGTGGACTTATTTCGTGTCTTTAATTCAATTCCTTGATTGAAGTGTTTGTTCTTATGACAACACTGTACTGTTTTTATAACTGTAGCTCTGTAGTACAACTTTGAGATCAGGTTGGTGACACCTCCAGCAGTTCTTTTATTGTTCAGGATTGTTTTAACTTTCCTGGTTTTTGTGTGTGTGTGTTTCCATATGATGCTGAAAACTGTCTTCTTGATTTCTGTGAAGAATTATATTGGAAAATTAATGGGGATTGTGCTGAATCTGTAGTTTGGTAGGATGGCCATTTTTGGTTGGATGGTCATTTTTAGTATATTAATCCTACTGATCCATAAGTATAGAATATCTGTCAATCTTCTGATGGTAACAGGCCTTTCTTTGAACCACCAGCTCCCGAATAACAACACTGAGACTTCTTATTAAGTGTAAAGCCTAGCCTTAGCTTATACTTGTTTGCAGCAAGCTCTTAAAACTTAAATTAACCCATTTATATTAATTTATGTTCTGCTACGTGGCTTGTTACATCTCCTCAGTACTTTATGTCAGACCTCCTCCACTTCTGGCTGGTGAATCTCTCGAATCAGCCAAATTCTTTCCCAGAGTTCTTATCTCTACCCAGAAGTCCCACCTATCCTCTCCTGCCTAGCTATTGGCTGTTTAGCTCTTTATTAAACTAATCAGAAGGTGCCTTAGGCAGGTGAGATAAAACAGAGACACATCTTCACATAGTGTACAAAATGGTTATCCCAACACTGATATCTTCATTTTCTTTCTTCAATGTCTTAAAGTTTCTATTATATAAGTTTTTCATTTGCTTGGTTAGTATTACCACAGTATTATATTTTTTGAGGCTATTGTGAAAGTATTACTTTCTTGATTTCTTTCCGAATGTATTTGCTATTAGTATAAAGCAGTGATTCTCAACCTGAAGGTTGCATATCAGATATTCTACACATTAGATATTTATATTATGATTCATAACAGTAGAAAACTTACAATTATTAAGTAGCAACAAAATAATTTTATGGTTGGGGTCAACCACAACATGAATTGCATTAAAGGATCACAGCATTATAGGAAGGTTGAGAACCACTGGAAAGGAAGACTACTGATTATTTCATGTTAATTTTGTATATGCTACCTGGCCCAAAGTGTTCATCAACGGTAGAAGGTTCCTTGTAGAGTTCCTAGGGTCATTTATGTTTAAAACCATATCATCGACACATAAACATTCTTTGATTTCTTTCTTTTCTATTTGCCTCCCCTTGGTCTTCTTCAGTTGTCTTATTGCTCTAGCTAAGACTTTAAGAACTACATTGAAGATATAGGGAAAGAGTGAATGCCCTTGTCCTGTTCCTGATTTTAATGGAAATGCTTTGATTTTTCTCTCCTTTTTGGTAGCTCACAACCACTGTGAATCCAGCCCAGGGAATCTAACACTCTCTTCTGCCCTTCATGGGCACCTACATGCATGTGGGGTATTGGTCTCCCATTATCATTGTGTGAAGATCAATATGTGATTTAAGCTGTAGAAGTATTTTAGGGTCACTTATATAGACGATCACATCATCTGCAAATACTTTGACTTCTTCCTTTCCAGTTTGTATCCCCTTGATCTCCTTGAGTTGTTTTATTGCTCTAACTAGGACTTCAAGTACTATATTAAATAGTTATAGAACAGCCTTATCTTGTTCTTGATTTTAGTAGAATTGCTTTGAGTTTCTCTCCATTTAGTTTGTTGTTGGCTATTGGCTTATTGCAATTCTCCTTTATTAAATTTAGGTATGTTCCTTGCATCCCTGATCTCTCCAAGACTTTCATCATGAAGGGGTATTGAATGTTGTCAAAGACTTTTCCAGCATCTAACGAGATGATCATATGGTTTTTTTCTTTCAGTTAGTTTATATGGTGGATTACATTGACATATTTTCCTATGTTGAACCGTCCCTGCATCTCTGGGATGGAGCCTACTAGATTATCTTTTTGATGTATGATTCTGTCTTCCATCTCTTGTATTCTCTTAGTGATGCTTGTGTCTATAGTTCTATTTGCTTACCTGTATTTTCCATCTCCAAGATTCCCTCAGTTTGTATTTTCTTTGTTGTTTCTATGTCGATTTTCAAGTCTTGAACAGTTTTTTTCATTCATTTACTTTTTCTTGGCATTCTTTATGGAATTTATTATTTTCCTCTCATTGTGTTGTTCTGGATTATTATCATCAGAAAGTTGGTTTCAAGGTCATTTTTCTTGAGCTTCAGCTGTGTTGGCATTCAGGGCTTGCTGTAGTAGGATGGCTGGGCTCTGGTGGTGACAGATTACCCTGGCTATTGCTTGTGTTCTTTACTGGCCTCCAGGCATCTGGCTTTAGAGTAATTATAGGTTTAGGTGCCCATTCTGAGTTTGTCTTTGTTGAATGGGTGTTTTTTCCCCTTGGTTTCTGTTTCCTCTCTGGTCTTCTGGCCTTAGTGGCCTGTAGTTCTGGGGGTAGGCATGTCCTCTGTTCTGGTAGGGTGCCTCTCCTGGGGTTCTGGAGGCTCGTGTGGCCTCTGGGGTTCTGAGTGCTCACTTTGCCTCTGGGGTTTGGAGGTTCTCGGAACTGGCCTGGACTCTGGTAGAGCAGGGGCCTGGGTTTCTGGATACTGAAATGACCTCTG
>CABHPH010178164.1:10120-28143 GCA_902168325.1 Peromyscus nudipes
TTATTAGCAACACATTTGCCATACAGAACATCCCATAGCACTTCCCCCCCCCCTTTTTTTTTTTCAAAAAGGAAGGTTTTAACCTTAACAAAGTAAATTACATATAATTTGGGAATTTGGGCGTAGCTTCTCTTACTGCTTCCTGCTGGAGGGGGGCGCTGTATCTTATGGGGACACAAAGAAAATTTTAGGATTATGGAGTAGTCCGTGAGAGTGTATCGTCTGAGCCAGTTGCCTTGAAACGGTTCTGGATGTTGGATCATCTGAACCATGGTGTCATTGGAGACCTTTCAGGTGGTCTTGGCTGGTGAAACCTGATGTATCTTAATCTGGAACAAATCCATAGCCTCTGGCTTTCTGTGGAAACAAAATCAGAGCTTCCTTTCCAAAGCAACATATCTTTACATCCAAATTTTGAAGTCAAGGTATCTTTAAAATATACATATTGGTTTAACTCAGCTTCCTTTACAATCAAATATCTCTCTGCAGTTAAGAATCCCAAAGACAACACAATCCAGATTCTCTGTGTGATATCCATCTTTACGTGGCTTATATTTTATACTACCTTTACTGTCTCTTTAAAGACTTCATTTTTCAAAACTATTTCTTTATATAACTGTATGTATTCCTTTTTATCTCTCTTTGAAGCCTACGTACATTTTTACACACATTTTAAAGCATTTAAAGTCTTGTTCCATCTGAATTTGTCTTATTGTGGAACTGTTACTTTAAACTGCAGCATTCTAAGACTGAAATGGTGCTGTGGCTGCTGGCTCCGCCCACCTCAGCTTCCCAACATGGCGGTGATATGATTACTGTCCGCTCTGGGAGCCTTAGTGGGTCTATGCTTCTATCAAAGCAGCGTTTAGCTCAGAAACCTCTTTTTTTTTATTTTGTACTAGCAAAAGCTAAATCCACCATATAGCTTAATGCGCCACTTGCAGATGCCTCATTCCCGCCATACTGCAGGTTGAGCGCACACGCCAGGAACCCACAAGTAGTTCAAACCAGCAAGCTGCCGCTCATTTGAGAAAGATAATTAGGAAGCTGTTTTAGCTCCGTTTTAGAATCTTGTTTTTACTCTTTCTCAGGTTTTAAGTGGAAATTCCTGCCCCACGTTCTGGGCCATTTGTAGATGTAACCAACCGTCTTATAAATAAGAAACACAGAACCAATGCAAAGAAGAAAGCCAAGAGGTCAGAGCTAAGAGCTAAAACCTTACCCTTCCTCCTGCAGTGGTCCTACCTCTCCGAAGGAGCCCTACTTCCTGTGTTAAAGTCTTTATATAGTCTCTGTTCTGCCTTCTCATTGGTTGTAAACCCAACCACAGGACTGCCTTATCACCGCCTGTTTGTATAGACCTCCAGGTGTTCTATGGTTGGTATTGAGATTAAAGGCATGTGTATCCAATGCTGGCTGTATCCCTGAACATACAGAGACTTACCTAGCTCTGTCTACCAAGTGCTGTGATCACAAGCGTACACCACCACTGCCCTGCTTTCCTATGGCTTGATAATAGCTCTGACCCCCAGGCAACTTTATTTATTAACATACAATTAACATTTTGGTACAAAATTAGAGGAAAAAATATCTTATTTTTAATAGGAAAAAAATTGGGGGTAGGGTACTGAACTGTGATAAAACCCCATGAGAGTTCCTAAAACCCTTTTAAACTCACTAAAATTAGACACTAAAAATAACAGCTGGATCTGGCACTACAGCTCAGCAGTAAAGGTGCTTGCTGTCCAGCCTTGCAAGCCTGACAACATGAGTTTGTTTTCTGAACCACAGAGTTGTTGTTGGACCTCCACACTCATACTGTGGTACTTGTGCCCATACCAAATCACCCACTACACACAAATTACTCTAAGGAGAGTAAGAGCTATGTTTAAAGTAAGGCTTGTATCAAGAGTCAGTCAGAAAGGTAATAAACTGCATTATAGACAGTCCTCAACTTGTTATATATATATATATTTCAACTTACATCATTAAAATTACATATTAAAATTAAAAATTATGATCTGCAAGGGGCTTACATTCAGCAAAAACCATACTTTGACTTTTGCGTTATGAACATTTTAAGGTTAGCAGTATGGATTATTGTACTCTTTTGTACTCAGTGGCAGTGAGAATCAGTTGCCAGAGAACTCTATAAGACATTAAGCACTGATGGGCTCTGGGGTAGAAGATTTGGCCAAATGTAAGCTCCTGGAGGAGTTCTGATTGTGTCTGTGGTGCTTTGTAGATGAGGTATATCAAATGCTTTTCCACCTTATACATACATCTTAATGATGATTCATTTAGATGTAACCCTATTATACAATGAAGATGTCCGTGATTATTTGAGTGGAGAGAATTGGGAAGATAGATATAAACAGATGATACAGAAGAAAGCACAGGCAACTGAGTAACAGAAGGGAACAGATGCCAAGCTTAGGGAAACAAAGACAAGTCACTAAATGTAGCTGTAAGTTTTCCAGTCCTGCCCAGCCCCACGGTTCAGCAGCCACTTATAAAATAATCACTCAGAGGCTTAATATTATTTGTAAACTGTATGACCTATAGCAGGCCTCTTGCTAGCTAGCTCTTATATCTTAAATTATCCCATTTCTATTAATCTGTATTTTACCACGTGTTCTGTGGCTTTACCGGTCTGCTGGCATGTTGCTCCTTGAGCGGCAGGCTGCATCTCTTCTACCTCTGCCTTTCTTCTCTCTCTCTCTCTCTCTCTCTCTCTCTCTCTCTCGGATTTCCTGCCTGCCTATAACCTGACTCGCCATAGGCCAGAGCAGCTTCTTTATTAACCAACCATAGCAACATATATTCACAGCATACAGAAAAATAGCCCACAACAATTAAGACTGTTGTGCCAGGCATGATGGTGCACGCCTTTAATCCCAGCACTTGGGAGGCAGAGCCAAGGAAGGGTGCATACTTGATACTTGGAATTCAGATGTCTGAAGAGAAGGTGTTACTCGGTTATGTTAAACGAAGGCAGCTTACAGGCTTGTGTGAGAACTCCATAAATACAGGAACCAGACCTCTCAGAAAGGGAACTGGCTACTAATGCTTCTAAGGGAATATAGTTATTTTCAGTTTTGGAGAATGGGGGTGACAATCTCAGAAACTGGAAGTACTAGTAAGTTATTGCCTCTGAATAGTAATTGCTTGAACAACTCTTGACAGAAATAGCAAGTAGAGAAAGTTTCTCCAAATAACCAGTTTTCTTCTAAAAACCTATCCCAAGAACCTAGTAGGGGAACTATGAGAAGAGGAAAGGCATTTGCAAAATCCCTGCTTCAGTATGCTGTGACTGAAGTCATACCTTAGTAATTAGTGCAAACATTAATTGCCAGTTTTATCCCTTTTTACTGGACCTCAGTTCTCTTTGCTGATGAGTCCTAATAGGTTGTAAGAGTTGTTAAGTTATGTGGCTGAGTAAATCTTTTTCACTCAGCGTACCTGATGTTATTTTATAGAATATTACTTAAGCTTTGCCCATAGTAATACCATGATAAAATTCTTGGCTTATTAACTGCTTTCTAGGGATCAAAGCTATGGTTCAGCAGTTAAGAGCACTGGCTGCTCTTCCAGAGGACTTGGGTTTGATTCCCAGCACCCACATGGTGGCTCACAACTGTCTGTCACCCTAGTCCCAGGGGATCCAGTGCCCTCTTCTGGCTTCCATGGGCAGCAGGAATGCAAGTAACACCTTTATATCAAGTGCCCCAAATGCCAAGTTTTCCTTTCTCTACATGTTTTCATTGGAAAACTTCTATTATTTTTCTCCCTCTTATCTTCCTTCTCTTTCTGTATGCCCTCTGAATATGACTGGATACTTGGTGTCCATAACATTATTTACTCATATACTTGTATATATGTACACACTAAAGCCAAAATGATGATCATAGTTAAATGTACATATGAGTAATTAGATGCTTTTAGGATTTTGTGTAAGGAGTCCAGGAGTTTGAGAAATAGGACTTTTGGGCAATGATGTCCACTTTTGTTTCTTCGTTATCCACGTCAGAAGAAATTATTAATTTAACAATATTTAATTGTCATTAACTGGAGAGAGATACTAACAGAATTCAACTTGAAAGTGTATTGTTGGGTTCAGTTTAACTTTGGAGGGCTAAAACTATTGTAATTACTTAAGAGTTCTATTTTCCTCACCAAATCAATTTCCAACAGCACTGGAGGAGTTATTAGCACTGCAGACAATAAATGCTGTGTATTGTGAGACTTTGGTTCTAGTCCAAACTTAGTTATTGAATAGAGACTTGATTATTGAACAGAGGTCACATTGTCCTTCTCTCTTCTTCCTATCTTCCAAAGAAATCAGATTTCTAATTTTCTTTTCTTCTTGGCATGCATCAATTATGTATAGTAATAGGATTCCTAAAGATATTTTGATATAAGTAAATCATGTATTTTGACCATATTCATCTCTTTGCCAATTCCCTTCCTCTCTCTCCCCTCTCCTAATAGTTTCCTTGTGTCTCCAGTCTTACTTCTACTTTCATGTTATATATTTGATATATCAACTTTTATGGTGTGTGTGTGTGTGTGTGTGTGTGTGTGTGTGTGTGTGATATAAGATATAAGGTTCATGATGAGAGAAACATGATATTTGATTTCTGATAATGAATTTTGCCTAATATGATGATCTCCACTCACATCTATTTTCCTCCTCAAGACATAATTTCATTCTTATTTATAGCTAAATTGAAAACCACGTGGATATATACTGCATTAAAAAAATCATTCATCTGTTGACCTAGGGTTTCTATTGCTGTGATAAAATGTCATGACCAAAAGCAACTTGGGGAGACAAAAGGTTTTATTTCATCTTATACATCCAGGTACTAGTCCATCATTGAGGGAAACCAAAGCAGGAACTGAATCAGGACAGGAACCTGGAGGCAGGAACTGATGCAGAGACCATGAAGGAGTGCAGCTTATTGGCTTCCTTCTCAGAGCTTTCTCAGTCTGCTTTCTTAGAGCACCCAGCACCACCGGCCTAGGGGTGGCACTGCCCATAGTGCTCCGGGTCTTCTCACATCAGTGTCAATCAAGAAAATACAAGCCCCACTAGTGGTGGGATTTTCTCAATTGAGGTTCCCTCTTCCAAGTTGATTCTAGTCTGTGTCACAATGACATATTACCAGCTGGGATAGTAATTTTTCCCCATTAGCTTTACCAGAATTTCTATATTTGTCTTTTTTTATTAGCATGTGTGCACAGGTATACACATACTCACATACAGAGTAAATTTCTCTATTCCCTTTACTCTTACCTATTTTCTTGCACTTTCATAAGTGACATTTGAAAACACATCAACAATGTAATAATCAAAATCAATAATTGTGACATTTGTACAGTATTATTATCCACTCAACATTGTACCATCCAGCAATCCATATTCAGTTAAGTTATATGTATAATTATATGTCCATGAACTTTACCCTCATCTGAGATCCAGTCCAGGATCATGTAATGGACCTGCTGTCATGTCTCTTTATTCTCCCTTAATGTGAAAGTTTCCCAGGTTTTCTGTTTGGTTTGCTCATTGGTGTTTTGTTTTGGTTTTGGTTTTTTGTTACCTTAAACATACGTGGGCCAGTTGATTTATACAGTTCATCAATGATGTTGGATTTGTCTAATACTTCTTCACGTTGATCCAGATTGTGAATTTTGGTAAGGAATATTTAAGAGTGATATATCATCTGAATATATCACATCAAGAATCTTGATGTTGGTTTGTCCTGTTTACATCACTTCATTTCATCCAGTTGAAAGTTGACTTGGTCTCTCTAGTAGTCAGTTAATGTACACACTCTTGCCTGAGTAAATAACATACACTTTCTCCATATGTAGTTCCCTTTTCTCATTTGGGGAACAGAACAAAACAAACTGGGATTATTTGTTTAACATTGGTGAAGAGACTAATTAAATAAATGAAGAAATAGCATAGTTTTCTGTCCATTCACTTGCATTGATTTTAAATTTGTTTACTATTTACTATACTTGAAAACATTTATTTTTTTTACAGACTACTTGTACAATGATCCTATTTTACAATGAATTTCAGAGCTATTATACAATCTTCTGTAAGAGATTTTATTTTTATGTGTGTGTGTGTTTTGAGTGAGTTTGTGTGTATTATGCCATGTTGTATGTATACCCATGAAGGACAGAAGAGGGTGTAAGATCCCTTGGAGTTACAGGCAGTTATGAGCTACCTTGTGTGGGTCCTTGGAATCAAACCCAGGTCCTCCAGAAGAGTTGCAAGCACTTTTAGCCACTGAGCCATCTCTCTTTCCCTCTATAATCTTAGTTTTAAAGTTTTAAAAACATTTTAATACTTTATTCCTTTTACTCATGTGATGCTGAGTCCTATTCATGTATATTCTTACTGATTTTATTAGCTGTTTGAAATTAAATCTGGGAAATACCAATATGTATATATTTTATCTACATGAATTTTAAATTATAAAACACATACAAATATATTCTATAAATACATACTTTTAAAGTGAATTTTACTTTAATGGACTGTCTGTCTTTTCCCTTTCTTCAGATGAATAGTTCTTAAAATATTAGAATATATTCCTTTAAAATATTTGATATACAAGATTCTAGCTGCCTTTAGAAAGTTATTCTAGTATTTAACACACTCTAGAAATCCTTTTTTGTAGTTGAACTAAATTTGCATTTCTGTTTCTTCTTTATAGTAGAAATGAAAAAAAAAAAATAATTACCAGTCTGCTTAAAGACAGCTGCCAGATTATTGAAGACCTGTGTCCTACGAAACAACTTTAACTTGAAGATAGCATTTTCCAACGTGGAAGCCACATTGTGACCCACTTGTGACTACCCACCCCGATACTGTTTAGTTTGAAACCTAGAATGCAGCAAAGGCTAAGGACTCTTTATTTATGGCCTATAATTTTTATGCCTTTAAAATAACAGAATGCTATATTGACTTTAATCAAAGCAAAACTCAAGTGTGTGTGTGTGTGTGTGTGTGTGTGAAAATGCTGTGACACACTGATAGTAGTGGAGTTTTATAGAAAATTGGGATACAGAAACTGTTTAAAAATTAGTAGTTTCACTTGCCACTTAATTTTCCAATTGCCATTTTTTTTAATTCAGTGCTTTAATAAAAGACGTAGGAACTCTAAGCATGATAAATAACTGAGTGAAAGAACAAAGAAAGCTAAAAAGTTGTAAAAATGCCATCAAAAATAGACTAATTAGACTATGACAGTAGGAATATACTGTTCTTTATCCATAGTGTAAAATGTCACTTAATATTCCATCTTTCTTATTTGGTGTATTGATTTGTAACTCTGATCTTAACTTTCATGAGCAGAAATTACAGTAATTGAAATAGGCATCTCTCTATATGTCTGTTGTGTTTTGTCACTATGCAATTGTATCATGTTTCATTTTATTCTTAAAACATTCGTTTAATATCTACTGCCTAAATTATAATTTCTTTTTACTTACGAAGGATTATGCACATTCTTAAAGATCATTAATAAATTAGAGGAACAAAATCATAATTGTTCAAATTTTTAACATTCAGTATAAATAAACGAAGGTTAAGTTGTATCATATTTAATAGAAAGTATTCCTGTTTTTTTCCACAATTTTTTATTATTTTATTCTGCAAAAATAAACATTATGTGGGATATTATACATAAAGCTTGTTATTATAAAATTGTTGACTGTAAACCTATAAGTGTGTGTGTGTGTGTGTGTGTGTGTGTGTGTGTTCACATGCACACTCACACACTCGCTGTGCATATGGATGGTGCTTGTCAAGTTTGTGATTCTGCATCAAAGGATGGCACTCCAGATGGGGAGAAGTGGATCCTCACTTGTTTCACAATGCTTACCTAATGTCTTGAGCCAGGATTCAACTTTAAGAATGAAGTCATGTTTCAGTTTATGTCAGAGAAATAAGATACATAATTTAGAATATCTTACACTTCTCAGGGGGAATAGATATTATATACTTCATGTTAAAGCCTGGCAAAATTTCCCACTTTGTAGCCATATAATCACACTTTTCCTAAGAATCTGGGCTTTCTAACTCATGGCTTTATAGTCAAGTCAGTTGTGTGGCAAGGTTTGCTAACAAATGAAAATAGTTTTTAAATGTATTTTTAAAAAGGCATTGTCTGAAGTTTGGAGCTTTGTTCTGAATTTCAACAAAACAATATACTACTCTTAGTCACTTACTTTGAAGGATAGAATGATGAGTGAAAAACATAAGACAGAAATAAAATTCATAGATTGTTGCTTTCCCAGTGGTTTTTCTTTCATCAAAGTGACTATGACCTTGAAAGGGACATGCACACTGACTGTTACAAGCGAGGATCCTTTTTAGCATCCTTTGTCTTCCATGGTGACTTCATGGTCTTAAGAGTAACTAAAGACGTTTCTCATCAGCAAGCCAACCTTTCATATTTTTCTCATGGTACTATGAAGCTGTTGGTTTGGAATCTTTGCACACATGAGTATGTTCTAGTGATTGCAGTGGGTCAGAAATTATAAGCAAGACCTGACAATCTAATTGTTAGGAGTAAATTAAGAAAAATATTTGAAATCAACTGCGTTAATAGGATTTAACTTGATTATAAGAACTCACTAGAAATGTTGCAGTATCATAATGAAAAGAAGCTTACTATTTTGTATTTAAGGTATTTGAATTGACTCCTAAGGCATTTATGTTTCTGAAAACCATGAATTTTCGTATTCTCTTCATGATAAATGCTGTGTATTTAGAAAAATCAATATGAAAATTTAGCTTTAAAGAATTCATGAGGAGAAACATAAAATCTTGATATATTATATACAAAAGGCAAATCCCTGATCATTTGTTTTTATGCAGATGAGTTTGATTTAGACATAATTCCCTAACATCACCATGAATTTCCATCTGTGTAACCTTGATGTTCTTAAGCTGCCTGCAGTTACCTCATGCTCTGGGCTATATTCACTCTGCAAGTATGGAAACTGTGACTATCTTAACACTTGGATGATGACATGAATAACAATTGTTTGTTGATCTTATTCTCTGTCTCCCTGGATAACTTGCTGTCTGCAAAGGCTGAATAAGTGGCAGATAGCTTTTGTCATCCCTTATCCAAGCTGTACACTTGTAAGGAAGAGCAGGGATAATCGCCTCAATCTAATTAGGGGTTAAAAGAGGCCATGACTGTGATATGGCAGTGAGACACCTTACTGTAGCAATCCTGTTTGCATTAGAAAACTAAGGTTGTCATATTGATTATTCAAATGGGCTTGTATTGGCCAAACCTCAATGGCTTGTATTGTAGCTCAAGCGGTTGAAGGTCCCAGCTATTCACAGAAGACCTGTGCTACAGCATATCTTAGATTGTGGCTTGTTTGCTACTTGGAAGTTTTTAGGATGAAGGCAGAGTTTAGTCAGGATATTTAAAGGTTAAACTGATCTTTAGAAATTGAATTCAGTGTCCACCTATGATAGCCTTGATTGTGTAAATTTTGAATAAGTAACGATCTAGTGATATTTTAGGTCTCTAACTGAAGGAAGGTATAATTTATATGTATATTAAGGTATTATTTAAAACTGTTTTAGCTGTGAGATGATGTTTGTCTTGATGGTTAGATGTAAAAAAAATACAAAGCTAACTGATTGTAATGCTTTAATGCTGTGATACGAATGAGACTTTACATATTAGAAATTTTATACAACACCATTGTCCTGCTACAGCTTTCTTTCTTCATTCTTTTTGGTCAAAGTGTGCAGCTTGCAGATAGAGGCCATTGCCTATTCTCTTCCTGGTTCTGGCTCCAGATCTTTTTTTCCTGTATTCCCTTTTCTTCTTCAGTTCTTCAGTTGGATATTCTGGTCCTTGGATGTGTTCTTAGTAATGAAAAAGATTAATGGTAGGAAATAGAAACAGTCTCTGAAGATTTCTTATTTTACTAATCTTAAGTCAGTTTCATTCAAATGCTCTTGTTAACCAACCATAACTCCAGTTAAGTAGCTATATTTCAGTGACTTAGACCTTGAATTCTTCTTTGAAGACTCTATTGCAAAACCAGTTTTTAGAATGAAAAGTTAGATTGATACTCCCCAGTAGTAGTAATTGCTGACATTTGGTTTGCTTTTTACTTTCTCGTCTATGATTATCATCTTGATACTTGGAGTTACTGTTATTCTACTAATTTCAAACAGTCAGTTATGGTGGTTGTTTGTGTTGTTTAACTCCTAGTATGCTGCTGAAGAACCCTCTTCAGATTGGCTCCTGTGTTCCTTTTTCAGACTCCACTAGTTTAATAATGATCCCCCCACCCGCTTCTGGTTCAGTTTCAGATTGAATGATTTTTTTTTTCCAGAGTCTGGAATCAACCACATATCCAAACAATTCCAATTCAGTTTCATCCAAAGTAGTATTTGGGAAACAAATCGCAGGAATGCCATTGTTTTATGTTAGAGGACAGTATTTGGACATACCACTTTTTGTTCTTTACACAGTGATAGTGGTACCCCACATTTGCCAATAGACAGGACATGCAGGCAAAAAATTAAATAGGAAAATGTTGGCATTATATAATGTCAAAAATCAAATGGGCTACAAAACATTTCACCCAAACACACAAGAATATACTTTCTTCTGAATAAGACATGAGACTTTCTCCAAAAGAGACCACATACTTGGAGAGATCTAGAACAAAAAGAAAAAAATAACACCCAAAAAAAGAATAGACAGCAAGAAATAATCAAAGAAATAATCAAACCCAGGGCTGAAATCAATGAAAAAGAAAGGGGAGGGGAGAGGGAGAGAGGAAGAGGAGAAGAGAAGGAAAGGAAAAGGGTTTTTGTTTTTGTTTTTTGTTTGTTCATTTTTTAGAAAATCAACAAGACTGACAAAGCCTTACCTTACCTAAATTAAATAAAAGAGACAGAGAGAAGATCCATTTTATTGAAATTAGGGGTTAAAATGGAAAGTACAACAGATCCAGGGAATCATAAGGATATACTTTAACAATTTGTATTCTATTATACTTGAAAACCTAAAAGAAATGGATGAATTTCTTGATATATATGACCTACCAAAATTAAAGCAGGATCAGATAATTTAACAGACCCCAAACTCCCAATGAAATGAAACTACAGTTAAAAGTCATCTAACCCAAAAAAGTCTAGGGACAGATGGAATAAGCACAGAATTTGACTGAACCTTTAAAGAATAATTAAGGCCAATACTCCTCAAATTATTCTGCAAAATAGAAACTGAACGTACATTTCTTGATTCTTTTATGAGGCCAACATTACTCTGATACATAAACCACACAAAGACCCAACAAAGAAAGAAAATTATAGACCAATATCCCTTATGTTCATATATGCAGATATTCTCAATAAAATATTTGAAACTTGAATCCAAGAACATGTCCAAAAGATTATCCACCATGATCAAATTAGCTTCATCCCAGAGAAGTAGGAATGGCTCAACATATGTAAATAGAGAAATGTAATCCATTATATAAACAGATTGAAAGATGGAAAATGATCATTTCATTAGATGTAGAAAAGGCTTTGAAAAAATTCAACATTCCTTCAAGATAAAGGTTCTGGAGAGACTACGGGTGCACGGGACATACCTCAATATGATAAAGGTGATTCACAGTAAGCATACAGTCAATATTAACCCAAAAAGAGAGAAGCTCAAAGCATTTATACTAAAATCAGGAAGATGAGGTTGTCGACTCTCTCCCTACCTATTCAATATAATACTTAAAGTCTTAGCTAGAACTGTAAGACAACTGAAGGAGATCAAGGGCGTACAAATAAGAAAGAAAGAAGTCACAGAATCTTTATTTGCAGATGATATGATTTTAAACATAAATGACCCTAAAAACTCTACCAGGAATCTTCTATAGTTGATAAACACTTTGAGCAAAGTATCATGATACAAAATTAATACAATAAAATTAGTAGCCTTCCTTAATACTAAAGACAAACACACTGAGAAAGATATCAGAGAAACAATACCTTTTGCAATAGCCTGAAAAATATAATACCTTGGGATAACCCTGACTATGAGAGATAGCTGTGGCTTATTCTGTCTCTCTGACCTTCCAGTGTTTACCCCAATAACTGGCCTCAGGTTTGATTTTATTAATAAGAACTTTTAAGACTCATGCTACATCTGGCGCCCAACGTTAGTGGTACGAATTCTTGAAAAGACCCGAGCTACACTCGGCCAGTTGTGGTGAAGCACACTGGTTGGATTCACTGAAGAAGGCAGAGGCAGGAGGATCCTGAGTTTGAGGCCGGCCTAGGAGGCTTGCTAAGGAGAAGTTTCGGCCGGAACCTGGCCACAAACAGTGGCAGTGGAACTATGGAGGCAGCGGCTGCTGCTCTGAGTTGCCGACTTCTTCTCATCATGTTGGTGACTGTGGTGATGCTGCTACCTGGGACAAAGGGTTTACCGCTGCTTGTTCAGAGAAGAATTGCCAGGACCATCGTGTTACAAGAAAGCATCGGAAAAGGTCAGTTTGGAAAAGTTTGGCAAGACAAATGGTGGGGAGAAATTGCTGTGAAGATTTTCTCTTCTAGGGAAGAACGTTCATGGTTCCGAGAGACAGACATTTATCAGACTGTGATTACTCCAAACCACAGAGGAGACACAGAAGAAAAAAAAAAAAAAAAAAAAAGGAATCTGCAGTGAACCATGACCACGCCTAACAGGGACTTTGAAATCTTCAAAAAGGTGACGGAATCCCACAATGATGATTCCACAAGGACTATGGTAAAGCTATTAAGCTGATTAACACCAAGAAAAGATCAACTTTGGACTACAAACTGTTTAGGACAATTTCGAGATAACTAGCTGAGATGATCCAGCCTGACAGACTACTCAAACAAGGACTTGTGACAAGCCCTGAACTTTCCTATTATGCAGAGACTGGACAAATGATACAGGACTTGACAATTAACCCAAAAATTTTCTTTTCAAGATTCCCTAAAGATATCTTCACCCCTAGAAAGCAAAAAGAAAAAGAGAAAATAGATATGAGATAGATCATCGAATCTACTCTGAGAAAAAAAGATAAAGAAAAATAGGATAAATAGGTAGATCACTGAATCTACACTGGAAAGAAAAAGGAGAAGATATAAAAATGCAAAAGGTAGACTACTGAATGTATTATGGAAAGAAAAAAGAGAGAATATGGATATGATAAGATAAAAAGGGAGACTATGGAATCTACTTTTAAAAAGGAACTACTTGTTTTAAATAGGATAAGTAATGAAAAATTTTTTTGTCTGAATTTGTCAAATGTTACTGGACTGGACATTGTTAATATATATAGTGGAGTTTTTTATCTGAATCTGTCAAATGTTAATGGACTAGACATCGTTAATGTAATCTTGACTACATGTATATACTTACTAGTTTTTCTTGTATTAGTTATAAGCTTTTTTAATTTTAGACAAAAAGAGAGGAAATGTGGGGGTATTGTGTTCCCCAAAATATTGTGTATGCTAATAAACTTATCTGGGGTCAGAGAACAGGACAGCCACAATATTAAACATAGAGGTTAGGCAGTGGTAGCATACGCCTTTAATCCTAGCATTCCAGAGGCAGAAATTCACGTGTTCAAGGATACACCCAAGCATGGTGACCTACGCCTTTAATCCCAGAAAGCCACACCTTTAATCCCAGGGAGTGGTGGTAGAAAGCAGAAAGGTATATAAAGCGTGAGGACCAGAAACTAGAGGCATTTGCCCTGGAGAGGCCTTTGGCCTGGAGAAGCCTTTGGCCTGGAGAAGCATGTGGCTGGTTAAGCTTTCAGGCTTCTAGCAGCAGTTCAGCTGAGACCCATTCTGGATGAGGGCTCGGGGCATCCAGTCTGAGGAAACAAGACCAGCTGAGGATTCAGCGAGGTGAGATAGCTGTGGCTTATTCTGTCTCTCTGACCTTCCAGTGTTTACCCCAATAACTGGCCTCAGGTTTGATTTTATTAATAAGAACTTTTAAGACTCATGCTACACTATGAAAGTGAAAGACTTGTATAATAAAAACTTTAAGACATCAAAGAAGACACCAGAATATGGAAAGATCTCCTATGCTCATGAATCAATAGGATTACTGTTGTGAAAATGGCCACCCTAACAAAAGCAATCTACAGATTCAATGCAGTACCCATCAAAGTTCCAACAGAGTTATTCACAAAATTTGGAAAAACAGTCTTCAACAGCATATTGAAATAAAAGTACCCAGCATAACTAAACTACTAGTAGTAATAATAGTAGTAATATAAAAGAACTGCTGGAGGTATCACTGTCTCAGAATTCAGTTTGTACTGCAGAGCTACAGCAATAAAAAACAACTTGGCTGTGTGGTGGTTTGAATGAAAATGCCCCCTGCCCCCATAGACTTATAGGAAATGGCACTATTTGAAAGAGTTAGGACATATGGAGTGGTTGTCACTTGGTTGAACAAAGTGTGCTACTGGGGATAGACTTTGGGGCTTCAAGTGCAAAAACCAGGCCCAGTATCTCTCTCTCTCTTCCTTCTGCCCACTGATCCAAATAGAGAAGTCTTGGCTCCTTCTCTAGTATTACGTCTTACTGTGCAGTGCCATGCGTCCCCATTGACTACACCTCTGAAACTGTAAACCAGTCACAATTAAAAGTTGTCTTTCTTAAGAATTTCCACGATCATGGTGTCTCTTCACAGCAGTAGAACATTTACTAGGACATATTGACATAAGAACAGACATGTTTGTTGATCAATGGAATAGTATTGAAGACCGAGACGCAAGTATGGACCCTTGCTTGTTGACAAGAAGCCAAAAGGACATACTGGAAAAAAGATAGCATCTTCTACAAATGGTGCTGGTCAAACTGAATGGTTGCACATAGAATAATCTGAATAGATTCAAACTTACCACTTTGCACAAAACTCAACTCCTAATGGAATAAGGTCCTCAACATAAAACCACATAAATCTGATAGAAGGAAAAGTGGAGAATAGGCTCGAACACGTTCGTGCAGGAAAAGACTTTCTGAACAGGACACTGATAACACAGGTGCTCAGGCCAACCATCATGGGACCCCATGAAGCTGAAAAGCTTCTGTATGGCAAAGGATACCATCAGTCAGGCAAAACAGTAACCTACAGAATGGGAAAAGGACTTTGCCTATTATACATCTGATAATACCTAAAATATAGAAAGAACTAAAAAGCAAACAAACAACAAAAAACCCCTGGATATCAAGAAAACAAAAATCCAATTTAAGAAATGGGGTCTAGAACTAAGCAAAGTGTTCTCAAAAAGACAAAGCAACAAATGGCTGAGAAGCACTCAAAGAAATGTTTCATATGCTTAACCATCAGGGAAATGCTAATTTCAACTTTGTTGAGATTTATCTTTTCCCAGTCAGATTTTCCAAGATCAATAAAAACAAGCTAGAGCACATGCTAGAGAGTGTGCAGAGAAAAGGGACACTCATTCATGGCTGGTGTAAAGTGAACTTGTACAGCTGCTCTCAAGTCAACTGTGGCATTTTCTCAGGAAGCTGAGAAAAGATCCAGCCATACGACTCAGGTATATACCCAAAGGGCTCTAGATCCTACTACCGAGACAATTGCTCACTCATGTTTCTTGCTGCTCTATTAATAATAGTCAGAAATTGGAAGCAACCCAAGTGTCCATCAACTACTGAATGAATAATGTAAAGGTGGTACATTAACAAAATGGAATATTATTTAGCCCCAGGTTTCAAACAGCCAACTCATGCACTGAGCAAAGGACTGGGTCCCACTGCCTGGATGCCTCCCAAACAGATCAAGCCAATCAACTGTCTCACCTATTCAGAGGGCCTGATCCAGTTGGGGGCCCCTCATCCATTGGTTCATAGTTCATGTGTTTCCATTCGTTTGGCTATTTGTCCCTGTGCTTTATCCAACCTTGGTCTCAACAATTCTCGCTCATATAAACCCTCCTCTCTCTCGCCAATTGGACTCCCGGAGCTCCACCCGGGGCCTGGCCGTGGATCTCTGCATCCAGTTCCCTCAGTCATTGGATGGGGTTTCTAGCATGACAATTAGGGTATTTGGCTATCCTATCACCAGAGTAGGTCAGTTCGGGCTGTCTCTTGACCATTGTCAGCAGTCTATTGTGGGGGCATCTTTATAGATTTCTGTGGGCCTCTCTAGCACTTTGCTTCTTCCTATTCTCATGTGGTCTTCATTTACCATGGTCTCCTATTCCTTATTCTCCCTCTCTGTTCTTGATCCAGCTGGGATCTCCCGCTCCCCCAAGCTCTCTTTCCCTCGACCCTTGCTCTTCATTAGCCCCACTCACGTCCAGCGTGTTCATGTAGATCTCATCCAGTTCTCCGTCATTGGGTGATCCCCGTGTCTTTCTTGGGGTCCTGTTTTCTAGGTAGCCTCCCAGGTGTTGTGAGTAGCAGTCCAGTCATCCTTGTTCCACATCTAGTATCCTCCTATGAGTGAGTACATACCATGTTTGTCCTTCTAAGTCTGGGTTACCTCACTCAGGATGATTTTTTCTAGATCCATCCATTTGCCTGCAAACCTCATGACGTCATTGTTTTTCTCTGCTGAGTAGTATTCCATTGTGTATATGTACCACATTTTATTTATCCATTCTTCAGTTGAAGGGCATCTAGGTTGTTTCCAGGTTCTGGCTATTACAAACAATGCTGATATGAACATAGCTGAGCAAGTGCCCTTGTGGTATGATTGAGCATTCCTTGGGTATATGCCCAAGAGTGGTATAGCTGGATCTTGGGGGAGATTGATTCCCAATTTTCTAAGAAAGCGCCATATTGATGTCCAAAGTTGTTGTACAAGCTTGCATTCCCACCAGCAGTGGAGGAGAGTTCCCCTAGCTCCACATCCTCTCCAGCATAAGCTGTCTTCAGTGTTTTTGATCTTAGCCATTCTGACCGGTGTAAGGTGGTATCTCAGAGTTGTTTTGATTTGCATTTCCCTGATGATTAGGGATGTCGAGCAATTCCTTAAATGTCTTTCAGCCATTTGAGTTTCCTCTGTTGAGAAATTCTGTTTAGTTCTATAGACGATTTCTTAATCGGACTGTTGGGCATTTTGATGTCTAATTTCTTAAGTTCCTTATATATTCTGGATATCAGTCCTCTGTCAGATGTGGGGTTGGTGAAGACCTTTTTGGTTTTTTGAGACAGGGTTTCTCTGTGTAGCTGGCTTTCTTATTTATACAGATGATATGGCACATAATTTTCTATCCTTTGCGTTTAGTCATATATATATTCAATTTTAATGTAACAAATTATCAACATATCTTTATTAATGTATTATGCTTAGATTTGGTTCCATTTGTCATATATTTTTCTGTTTTTACCATTTTTAAAATTTAGTTATTTTTCATATTACATTTTTAAATTCTGACTCTGTTGCCTTGATTGTCATCAGGTATTGCTCTAGCAATCATCTCCTGACTTAATCCATTGGTGACTCTTTTGTTTAGCCAATTCTGCTTTACTACTTTATTCTACTTGTTCCAAAACGAAAGAATCTTTATTTTACCTTTATGTTTTAAATTAATGTGAGCAGAAATGTAGTATTTGGGTGACAGTTTGGTTCATCATCAGTCAGAATGTGTTGTTTAAATATCTCTGTCTTTCATAGTTCCTGTTGAGAGGTTAGCTGCAATAATAACTGATCTTTTTTTTCTCTCTTTTCTTTATTAGTTTGAGCTGTTTTGAAATTTTTGTCTTCACTTTTCTCCTACAGCATTTCATTTTCTTTCTTTGTTTTTTTTTTGTTTTTGTTTTTGTTTTTGTTTTTGTTTTTGTTTTTGTTTTTTTTTTGGTTTTCTCTGTGTAGCTTTGCGCCTTTCCTGGAACTCACTCTGTAGCCTAGGCTGGCCTCGAACTCACAGAGATCCACCTGGCTCTGCCTCCCGAGTGCTGGGATTAAAGGCATGTGCCACCACTGCCCAGCTCA
>CABHPH010178165.1:10110-28127 GCA_902168325.1 Peromyscus nudipes
TTATTAGCAACACATTTGCCATACAGAACATCCCATAGCACTTCCCCCCCCCCTTTTTTTTTTTCAAAAAGGAAGGTTTTAACCTTAACAAAGTAAATTACATATAATTTGGGAATTTGGGCGTAGCTTCTCTTACTGCTTCCTGCTGGAGGGGGGCGCTGTATCTTATGGGGACACAAAGAAAATTTTAGGATTATGGAGTAGTCCGTGAGAGTGTATCGTCTGAGCCAGTTGCCTTGAAACGGTTCTGGATGTTGGATCATCTGAACCATGGTGTCATTGGAGACCTTTCAGGTGGTCTTGGCTGGTGAAACCTGATGTATCTTAATCTGGAACAAATCCATAGCCTCTGGCTTTCTGTGGAAACAAAATCAGAGCTTCCTTTCCAAAGCAACATATCTTTACATCCAAATTTTGAAGTCAAGGTATCTTTAAAATATACATATTGGTTTAACTCAGCTTCCTTTACAATCAAATATCTCTCTGCAGTTAAGAATCCCAAAGACAACACAATCCAGATTCTCTGTGTGATATCCATCTTTACGTGGCTTATATTTTATACTACCTTTACTGTCTCTTTAAAGACTTCATTTTTCAAAACTATTTCTTTATATAACTGTATATATTCCTTTTTATCTCTCTTTGAAGCCTACGTACATTTTTACACACATTTTAAAGCATTTAAAGTCTTGTTCCATCTGAATCTGTCTTATTGTGGAACTGTTACTTTAAACTGCAGCATTCTAAGACTGAAATGGTGCTGTGGCTGCTGGCTCCGCCCACCTCAGCTTCCCAACATGGCGGTGATATGATTACTGTCCGCTCTGGGAGCCTTAGTGGGTCTATGCTTCTATCAAAGCAGCGTTTAGCTCAGAAACCTCTTTTTTTTTATTTTGTACTAGCAAAAGCTAAATCCACCATATAGCTTAATGCGCCACTTGCAGATGCCTCATTCCCGCCATACTGCAGGTTGAGCGCACACGCCAGGAACCCACAAGTAGTTCAAACCAGCAAGCTGCCGCTCATTTGAGAAAGATAATTAGGAAGCTGTTTTAGCTCCGTTTTAGAATCTTCTTTTTACTCTTTCTCAGGTTTTAAGTGGAAATTCCTGCCCCACGTTCTGGGCCATTTGTAGATGTAACCAACCGTCTTATAAATAAGAAACACAGAACCAATGCAAAGAAGAAAGCCAAGAGGTCAGAGCTAAGAGCTAAAACCTTACCCTTCCTCCTGCAGTGGTCCTACCTCTCCGAAGGAGCCCTACTTCCTGTGTTAAAGTCTTTATATAGTCTCTGTTCTGCCTTCTCATTGGTTGTAAACCCAACCACAGGACTGCCTTATCACCGCCTGTTTGTATAGACCTCCAGGTGTTCTATGGTTGGTATTGAGATTAAAGGCATGTGTATCCAATGCTGGCTGTATCCCTGAACATACAGAGACTTACCTAGCTCTGTCTACCAAGTGCTGTGATCACAAGCGTACACCACCACTGCCCTGCTTTCCTATGGCTTGATAATAGCTCTGACCCCCAGGCAACTTTATTTATTAACATACAATTAACATTTTGGTACAAAATTAGAGGAAAAAATATCTTATTTTTAATAGGAAAAAAATTGGGGGTAGGGTACTGAACTGTGATAAAACCCCATGAGAGTTCCTAAAACCCTTTTAAACTCACTAAAATTAGACACTAAAAATAACAGCTGGATCTGGCACTACAGCTCAGCAGTAAAGGTGCTTGCTGTCCAGCCTTGCAAGCCTGACAACCTGAGTTTGTTTTCTGAACCACAGAGTTGTTGTTGGACCTCCACACTCATGCTGTGGTACTTGTGCCCATACCAAATCACCCACTACACACAAATTACTCTAAGTAGAGTAAGAGCTATGTTTAAAGTAAGGCTTGTATCAAGAGTCAGTCAGAAAGGTAATAAACTGCATTATAGACAGTCCTCAACTTGTTATATATATATATATATTTCAACTTACATCATTAAAATTACATATTAAAATTAAAAATTATGATCTGCAAGGGACTTACATTCAGCAAAAACCATACTTTGACTTTTGCGTTATGAACATTTTAAGGTTAGCAGTATGGATTATTGTACTCTTTTGTACTCAGTGGCAGTGAGAATCAGTTGCCAGAGAACTCTATAAGACATTAAGCACTGATGGGCTCTGGGGTAGAAGATTTGGCCAAATGTAAGCTCCTGGAGGAGTTCTGATTGTGTCTGTGGTGCTTTGTAGATGAGGTATATCAAATGCTTTTCCACCTTATACATACATCTTAATGATGATTCATTTAGATGTAACCCTATTATACAATGAAGATGTCCGTGATTATTTGAGTGGAGAGAATTGGGAAGATAGATATAAACAGATGATACAGAAGAAAGCACAGGCAACTGAGTAACAGAAGGGAACAGATGCCAAGCTTAGGGAAACAAAGACAAGTCACTAAATGTAGCTGTAAGTTTTCCAGTCCTGCCCAGCCCCACGGTTCAGCAGCCACTTATAAAATAATCACTCAGAGGCTTAATATTATTTGTAAACTGTATGGCCTATAGCAGGCCTCTTGCTAGCTAGCTCTTATATCTTAAATTATCCCATTTCTATTAATCTGTGTTTTACCACGTGTTCTGTGGCTTTACCGGTCTGCTGGCATGTTGCTCCTTGAGCGGCAGGCTGCATCTCCTGTACCTCTGCCTTTCTTCTTTCTCTCTCTCTCTCTCTCTCTCTCTCTCTCTCGGATTTCCTGCCTGCCTATAACCTGACTCGCCATAGGCCAGAGCAGCTTCTTTATTAACCAACCATAGCAACATATATTCACAGCATACAGAAAAATAGCCCACAACAATTAAGACTATTGTGCCAGGCATGATGGTGCACGCCTTTAATCCCAGCACTTGGGAGGCAGAGCCAAGGAAGGGTGCATACTTGATACTTGGAATTCAGATGTCTGAAGAGAAGGTGTTACTCGGTTATGTTAAACGAAGGCAGCTTACAGGCTTGTGGGAGAACTCCATAAATACAGGAACCAGACCTCTCAGAAAGGGAACTGGCTACTAATGCTTCTAAGGGAATATAGTTATTTTCAGTTTTGGAGAATGGGGGTGACAATCTCAGAAACTGGAAGTACTAGTAAGTTATTGCCTCTGAATAGTAATTGCTTGAACAACTCTTGACAGAAATAGCAAGTAGAGAAAGTTTCTCCAAATAACCAGTTTTCTTCTAAAAACCTATCCCAAGAACCTAGTAGGGGAACTATGAGAAGAGGAAAGGCATTTGCAAAATCCCTGCTTCAGTATGCTGTGACTGAAGTCATACCTTAGTAATTAGTGCAAACATTAATTGCCAGTTTTATCCCTTTTTACTGGACCTCAGTTCTCTTTGCTGATGAGTCCTAATAGGTTGTAAGAGTTGTTAAGTTATGTGGCTGAGTAAATCTTTTTCACTCAGCGTACCTGATGTTATTTTATAGAATATTACTTAAGCTTTGCCCATAGTAATACCATGATAAAATTCTTGGCTTATTAACTGCTTTCTAGGGATCAAAGCTATGGTTCAGCAGTTAAGAGCACTGGCTGCTCTTCCAGAGGACTTGGGTTTGTTTCCCAGCACCCACATGGTGGCTCACAACTGTCTGTCACCCTAGTCCCAGGGGATCCAGTGCCCTCTTCTGGCTTCCATGGGCAGCAGGAATGCAAGTAACACCTTTATATCAAGTGCCCCAAATGCCAAATTTACCTTTCTCTACATGTTTTCATTGGAAAACTTCTATTATTTTTCTCCCTCTTATCTTCCTTCTCTTTCTGTATGCCCTCTGAATATGACTGGATACTTGGTGTCCATAACATTATTTACTCATATACTTGTATATATGTACACACTAAAGCCAAAATGATGATGATAGTTAAATGTACATATGAGTAATTAGATGCTTTTAGGATTTTGTGTAAGGAGTCCAGGAGTTTGAGAAATAGGACTTTTGGGCAATGATGTCCACTTTTGTTTCTTCGTTGTCCACGTCAGAAGAAATTATTAATTTAACAATATTTAATTGTCATTAACTGGAGAGAGATACTAACAGAATTCAACTTGAAAGTGTATTGTTGGGTTCAGTTTAACTTTGGAGGGCTAAAACTATTGTAATTACTTAAGAGTTCTATTTTCCTCACCAAATCAATTTCCAACAGCACTGGAGGAGTTATTAGCACTGCAGACAATAAATGCTGTGTATTGTGAGACTTTGGTTCTAGTCCAAACTTAGTTATTGAATAGAGACTTGATTATTGAACAGAGGTCACATTGTCCTTCTCTCTTCTTCCTATCTTCCAAAGAAATCAGATTTCTAATTTTCTTTTCTTCTTGGCATGCATCAATTATGTATAGTAATAGGATTCCTAAAGATATTTTGATATAAGTAAATCATGTATTTTGACCATATTCATCTCTTTGCCAATTCCCTTCCTCTCTCTCCCCTCTCCTAATAGTTTCCTTGTGTCTCCAGTCTTACTTCTACTTTCATGTTATATATTTGATATATCAACTTTTATGGTGTGTGTGTGTGTGTGTGTGTGTGTGTGATATAAGATATAAGGTTCATGATGAGAGAAACATGATATTTGATTTCTGATAATGAATTTTGCCTAATATGATGATCTCCACTCACATCTATTTTCCTCCTCAAGACATAATTTCATTCTTATTTATAGCTAAATTGAAAACCACGTGGATATATACTGCATTAAAAAAATCATTCATCTGTTGACCTAGGGTTTCTATTGCTGTGATAAAATGTCATGACCAAAAGCAACTTGGGGAGACAAAAGGTTTTATTTCATCTTATACATCCAGGTACTAGTCCATCATTGAGGGAAACCAAAGCAGGAACTGAATCAGGACAGGAACCTGGAGGCAGGAACTGATGCAGAGACCATGAAGGAGTGCAGCTTATTGGCTTCCTTCTCAGAGCTTTCTCAGTCTGCTTTCTTAGAGCACCCAGCACCACCAGCCTAGGGGTGGCACTGCCCATAGTGCTCCGGGTCTTCTCACATCAGTGTCAATCAAGAAAATACAAGCCCCACTAGTGGTGGGATTTTCTCAATTGAGGTTCCCTCTTCCAAGTTGATTCTAGTCTGTGTTACAATGACATATTACCAGCTGGGATAGTAATTTTTCCCCATTAGCTTTACCAGAATTTCTATATTTGTCTTTTTCTCTTAGCATGTGTGCACAGGTATATACATACTCACATACAGAGTAAATTTCTCTATTCCCTTTACTCTTACCTATTTTCTTGCACTTTCATAAGTGACATTTGAAAACACATCAACAATGTAATAATCAAAATCAATAATTGTGACATTTGTACAGTATTATTATCCACTCAACATTGTACCATCCAGCAATCCATATTCAGTTAAGTTATATGTATAATTATATGTCCATGAACTTTACCCTCATCTGAGATCCAGTCCAGGATCATGTAATGGACCTGCTGTCATGTCTCTTTATTCTCCCTTAATGTGAAAGTTTCCCAGGTTTTCTGTTTGGTTTGCTCATTGGTGTTTTGTTTTGGTTTTGGTTTTTTGTTACCTTAAACATACGTGGGCCAGTTGATTTATACAGTTCATCAATGATGTTGGATTTGTCTAATACTTCTTCACGTTGATCCAGATTGTGAATTTTGGTAAGGAATATTTAAGAGTGATGTATCATCTGAATATATCACATCAAGAATCTTGATGTTGGTTTGTCCTGTTTACATCACTTCATTTCATCCAGTTGAAAGTTGACTTGGCCTCTCTAGTAGTCAGTTAATGTACATACTCTTGCCTGAGTAAATAACATACACTTTCTCCATATGTAGTTCCCTTTTCTCATTTGGGGAACAGAACAAAACAAACTGGGATTATTTGTTTAACATTGGTGAAGAGACTAATTAAATAAATGAAGAAATAACATAGTTTTCTGTCCATTCACTTGCATTGATTTTAAATTTGTTTACTATTTACTATACTTGAAAACATTTATTTTTTTTACAGACTACTTGTACAATGATCCTATTTTACAATGAATTTCAGAGCTATTATACAATCTTCTGTAAGAGATTTTATTTTTATGTGTGTGTGTGTTTTGAGTGAGTTTGTGTGTATTATGCCATGTTGTATGTATACCCATGAAGGACAGAAGAGGGTGTAAGATCCCTTGGAGTTACAGGCAGTTATGAGCTACCTTGTGTGGGTCCTTGGAATCAAACCCAGGTCCTCCAGAAGAGTTGCAAGCACTTTTAGCCACCGAGCCATCTCTCTTTCCCTCTATAATCTTAGTTTTAAAGTTTTAAAAACATTTTAATACTTTATTCCTTTTACTCATGTGATGCTGAGTCCTATTCATGTATATTCTTACTGATTTTATTAGCTGTTTGAAATTAAATCTGGGAAATACCAATATGTATATATTTTATCTACATGAATTTTAAATTATAAAACACATACAAATATATTCTACAAATACATACTTTTAAAGTGAATTTTACTTTAATGGACTGTCTGTCTTTTCCCTTTCTTCAGATGAATAGTTCTTAAAATATTAGAATATATTCCTTTAAAATATTTGATATACAAGATTCTAGCTGCCTTTAGAAAGTTATTCTAGTATTTAACACACTCTAGAAATCCTTTTTTGTAGTTGAACTAAATTTGCATTTCTGTTTCTTCTTTATAGTAGAAATGAAAAAAAAAATAATTACCAGTCTGCTTAAAGACAGCTGCCAGATTATTGAAGACCTGTGTCCTACGAAACAACTTTAACTTGACGATAGCATTTTCCAACGTGGAAACCACATTGTGACCCACTTGTGACTACCCACCCCGATACTGTTTAGTTTGAAACCTAGAATGCAGCAAAGGCTAAGGACTCTTTATTTATGGCCTATAATTTTTATGCCTTTAAAATAACAGAATGCTATATTGACTTTAATCAAAGCAAAACTCGTGTGTGTGTGTGTGTGTGTGTGTGTGTGTGTGTGTGTGTGTGAAAATGCTGTGACACACTGATAGTAGTGGAGTTTTATAGAAAATTGGGATACAGAAACTGTTTAAAAATTAGTAGTTTCACTTGCCACTTAATTTTCCAATTGCCATTTTTTTTAATTCAGTGCTTTAATAAAAGACGTAGGAACTCTAAGCATGATAAATAACTGAGTGAAAGAACAAAGAAAGCTAAAAAGTTGTAAAAATGCCATCAAAAATAGACTAATTAGACTATGACAGTAGGAATATACTGTTCTTTATCCATAGTGTAAAATGTCACTTAATATTCCATCTTTCTTATTTGGTGTATTGATTTGTAACTCTGATCTTAACTTTCATGAGCAGAAATTACAGTAATTGAAATAGGCATCTCTCTATATGTCTGTTGTGTTTTGTCACTATGCAATTGTATCATGTTTCATTTTATTCTTAAAACATTCGTTTAATATCTACTGCCTAAATTATAATTTCTTTTTACTTACGAAGGATTATGCACATTCTTAAAGATCATTAATAAATTAGAGGAACAAAATCATAATTGTTCAAATTTTTAACATTCAGTATAAATAAACGAAGGTTAAGTTGTATCATATTTAATAGAAAGTATTCCTGTTTTTTTCCACAATTTTTTATTATTTTATTCTGCAAAAATAAACATTATGTGGGATATTATACATAAAGCTTGTTATTATAAAATTGTTGACTGTAAACCTATAAGTGTGTGTGTGTGTGTGTGTGTTCACATGCACACTCACACACTCGCTGTGCATATGGATGGTGCTTGTCAAGTTTGTGATTCTGCATCAAAGGATGGCACTCCAGATGGGGAGAAGTGGATCCTCACTTGTTTCACAATGCTTACCTAATGTCTTGAGCCAGGATTCAACTTTAAGAATGAAGTCATGTTTCAGTTTATGTCAGAGAAATAAGATACATAATTTAGAATATCTTACACTTCTCAGGGGGAATAGATATTATATACTTCATGTTAAAGCCTGGCAAAATTTCCCACTTTGTAGCCATATAATCACACTTTTCCTAAGAATCTGGGCTTTCTAACTCATGGCTTTATAGTCAAGTCAGTTGTGTGGCAAGGTTTGCTAACAAATGAAAATAGTTTTTAAATGTATTTTTAAAAAGGCATTGTCTGAAGTTTGGAGCTTTGTTCTGAATTTCAACAAAACGATATACTACTCTTAGTCACTTACTTTGAAGGATAGAATGATGAGTGAAAAACATAAGACAGAAATAAAATTCATAGATTGTTGCTTTCCCAGTGGTTTTTCTTTCATCAAAGTGACTATGACCTTGAAAGGGACATGCACACTGACTGTTACAAGCGAGGATCCTTTTTAGCATCCTTTGTCTTCCATGGTGACTTCATGGTCTTAAGAGTAACTAAAGACGTTTCTCATCAGCAAGCCAACCTTTCATATTTTTCTCATGGTACTATGAAGCTGTTGGTTTGGAATCTTTGCACACATGAGTATGTTCTAGTGATTGCAGTGGGTCAGAAATTATAAGCAAGACCTGACAATCTAATTGTTAGGAGTAAATTAAGAAAAATATTTGAAATCAACTGTGTTAATAGGATTTAACTTGATTATAAGAACTCACTAGAAATGTTGCAGTATCATAATGAAAAGAAGCTTACTATTTTGTATTTAAGGTATTTGAATTGACTCCTAAGGCATTTATGTTTCTGAAAACCATGAATTTTCGTATTCTCTTCATGATAAATGCTGTGTATTTAGAAAAATCAATATGAAAATTTAGCTTTAAAGAATTCATGAGGAGAAACATAAAATCTTGATATATTATATACAAAAGGCAAATCCCTGATCATTTGTTTTTATGCAGATGAGTTTGATTTAGACATAATTCCCTAACATCACCATGAATTTCCATCTGTGTAACCTTGATGTTCTTAAGCTGCCTGCAGTTACCTCATGCTCTGGGCTATATTCACTCTGCAAGTATGGAAACTGTGACTATCTTAACACTTGGATGATGACATGAATAACAATTGTTTGTTGATCTTATTCTCTGTCTCCCTGGATAACTTGCTGTCTGCAAAGGCTGAATAAGTGGCAGATAGCTTTTGTCATCCCTTATCCAAGCTGTACACTTGTAAGGAAGAGCAGGGATAATCGCCTCAATCTAATTAGGGGTTAAAAGAGGCCATGACTGTGATATGGCAGTGAGACACCTTACTGTAGCAATCCTGTTTGCATTAGAAAACTAAGGTTGTCATATTGATTATTCAAATGGGCTTGTATTGGCCAAACCTCAATGGCTTGTATTGTAGCTCAAGCGGTTGAAGGTCCCAGCTATTCACAGAAGACCTGTGCTACAGCATATCTTAGATTGTGGCTTGTTTGCTACTTGGAAGTTTTTAGGATGAAGGCAGAGTTTAGTCAGGATATTTAAAGGTTAAACTGATCTTTAGAAATTGAATTCAGTGTCCACCTATGATAGCCTTGATTGTGTAAATTTTGAATAAGTAACGATCTAGTGATATTTTAGGTCTCTAACTGAAGGAAGGTATAATTTATATGTATATTAAGGTATTATTTAAAACTGTTTTAGCTGTGAGATGATGTTTGTCTTGATGGTTAGATGTAAAAAAAATACAAAGCTAACTGATTGTAATGCTTTAATGCTGTGATACGAATGAGACTTTACATATTAGAAATTTTATACAACACCATTGTCCTGCTACAGCTTTCTTTCTTCATTCTTTTTGGTCAAAGTGTGCAGCTTGCAGATAGAGGCCATTGCCTATTCTCTTCCTGGTTCTGGCTCCAGATCTTTTTTTCCTGTATTCCCTTTTCTTCTTCAGTTCTTCAGTTGGATATTCTGGTCCTTGGATGTGTTCTTAGTAATGAAAAAGATTAATGGTAGGAAATAGAAACAGTCTCTGAAGATTTCTTATTTTACTAATCTTAAGTCAGTTTCATTCAAATGCTCTTGTTAACCAACCATAACTCCAGTTAAGTAGCTATATTTCAGTGACTTAGACCTTGAATTCTTCTTTGAAGACTCTATTGCAAAACCAGTTTTTAGAATGAAAAGTTAGATTGATACTCCCCAGTAGTAGTAATTGCTGACATTTGGTTTGCTTTTTACTTTCTCGTCTATGATTATCATCTTGATACTTGGAGTTACTGTTATTCTACTAATTTCAAACAGTCAGTTATGGTGGTTGTTTGTGTTGTTTAACTCCTAGTATGCTGCTGAAGAACCCTCTTCAGATTGGCTCCTGTGTTCCTTTTTCAGACTCCACTAGTTTAATAATGATCCCCCCACCCGCTTCTGGTTCAGTTTCAGATTGAATGATTTTTTTTTTCCAGAGTCTGGAATCAACCACATATCCAAACAATTCCAATTCAGTTTCATCCAAAGTAGTATTTGGGAAACAAATCGCAGGAATGCCATTGTTTTATGTTAGAGGACAGTATTTGGACATACCACTTTTTGTTCTTTACACAGTGATAGTGGTACCCCACATTTGCCAATAGACAGGACATGCAGGCAAAAAATTAAATAGGAAAATGTTGGCATTATATAATGTCAAAAATCAAATGGGCTACAAAACATTTCACCCAAACACACAAGAATATACTTTCTTCTGAATAAGACATGGGACTTTCTCCAAAAGAGACCACATACTTGGAGAGATCTAGAACAAAAAGAAAAAAATAACGCCCAAAAAAAGAATAGACAGCAAGAAATAATCAAAGAAATAATCAAACCCAGGGCTGAAATCAATGAAAAAGAAAGGGGAGGGGAGAGGGAGAGAGGAAGAGGAGAAGAGAAGGAAAGGAAAAGTGTTTTTGTTTTTGTTTTTTGTTTGTTCATTTTTTAGAAAATCAACAAGACTGACAAAGCCTTACCTTACCTAAATTAAATAAAAGAGACAGAGAGAAGATCCATTTTATTGAAATTAGGGGTTAAAATGGAAAGTACAACAGATCCAGGGAATCATAAGGATATACTTTAACAATTTGTATTCTATTATACTTGAAAACCTAAAAGAAATGGATGAATTTCTTGATATATATGACCTACCAAAATTAAAGCAGGATCAGATAATTTAACAGACCCCAAACTCCCAATGAAATGAAACTACAGTTAAAAGTCATCTAACCCAAAAAAGTCTAGGGACAGATGGAATAAGCACAGAATTTGACTGAACCTTTAAAGAATAATTAAGGCCAATACTCCTCAAATTATTCTGCAAAATAGAAACTGAACGTACATTTCTTGATTCTTTTATGAGGCCAACATTACTCTGATACATAAACCACACAAAGACCCAACAAAGAAAGAAAATTATAGACCAATATCCCTTATGTTCATATATGTAGATATTCTCAATAAAATATTTGAAACTTGAATCCAAGAACATGTCCAAAAGATTATCCACCATGATCAAATTAGCTTCATCCCAGAGAAGTAGGAATGGCTCAACATATGTAAATAGAGAAATGTAATCCATTATATAAACAGATTGAAAGATGGAAAATGATCATTTCATTAGATGTAGAAAAGGCTTTGAAAAAATTCAACATTCCTTCAAGATAAAGGTTCTGGAGAGACTACGGGTGCACGGGACATACCTCAATATGATAAAGGTGATTCACAGTAAGCATACAGTCAATATTAACCCAAAAAGAGAGAAGCTCAAAGCATTTATACTAAAATCAGGAAGATGAGGTTGTCGACTCTCTCCCTACCTATTCAATATAATACTTAAAGTCTTAGCTAGAACTGTAAGACAACTGAAGGAGATCAAGGGCGTACAAATAAGAAAGAAAGAAGTCACAGAATCTTTATTTGCAGATGATATGATTTTAAACATAAATGACCCTAAAAACTCTACCAGGAATCTTCTATAGTTGATAAACACTTTGAGCAAAGTATCATGATACAAAATTAATACAATAAAATTAGTAGCCTTCCTTAATACTAAAGACAAACACACTGAGAAAGATATCAGAGAAACAATACCTTTTGCAATAGCCTGAAAAATATAATACCTTGGGATAACCCTGACTATGAGAGATAGCTGTGGCTTATTCTGTCTCTCTGACCTTCCAGTGTTTACCCCAATAACTGGCCTCAGGTTTGATTTTATTAATAAGAACTTTTAAGACTCATGCTACATCTGGCGCCCAACGTTAGTGGTACGAATTCTTGAAAAGACCCGAGCTACACTCGGCCAGTTGTGGTGAAGCACACTGGTTGGATTCACTGAAGAAGGCAGAGGCAGGAGGATCCTGAGTTTGAGGCCGGCCTAGGAGGCTTGCTAAGGAGAAGTTTCGGCCGGAACCTGGCCACAAACAGTGGCAGTGGAACTATGGAGGCAGCGGCTGCTGCTCTGAGTTGCCGACTTCTTCTCATCATGTTGGTGACTGTGGTGATGCTGCTACCTGGGACAAAGGGTTTACCGCTGCTTGTTCAGAGAAGAATTGCCAGGACCATCGTGTTACAAGAAAGCATCGGAAAAGGTCAGTTTGGAAAAGTTTGGCAAGACAAATGGTGGGGAGAAATTGCTGTGAAGATTTTCTCTTCTAGGGAAGAACGTTCATGGTTCCGAGAGACAGACATTTATCAGACTGTGATTACTCCAAACCACAGAGGAGACACAGAAGAAAAAAAAAAAAAAAAAAAAAGGAATCTGCAGTGAACCATGACCACGCCTAACAGGGACTTTGAAATCTTCAAAAAGGTGACGGAATCCCACAATGATGATTCCACAAGGACTATGGTAAAGCTATTAAGCTGATTAACACCAAGAAAAGATCAACTTTGGACTACAAACTGTTTAGGACAATTTCGAGATAACTAGCTGAGATGATCCAGCCTGACAGACTACTCAAACAAGGACTTGTGACAAGCCCTGAACTTTCCTATTATGCAGAGACTGGACAAATGATACAGGACTTGACAATTAACCCAAAAATTTTCTTTTCAAGATTCCCTAAAGATATCTTCACCCCTAGAAAGCAAAAAGAAAAAGAGAAAATAGATATGAGATAGATCATCGAATCTACTCTGAGAAAAAAAGATAAAGAAAAATAGGATAAATAGGTAGATCACTGAATCTACACTGGAAAGAAAAAGGAGAAGATATAAAAATGCAAAAGGTAGACTACTGAATGTATTATGGAAAGAAAAAAGAGAGAATATGGATATGATAAGATAAAAAGGGAGACTATGGAATCTACTTTTAAAAAGGAACTACTTGTTTTAAATAGGATAAGTAATGAAAAATTTTTTTGTCTGAATTTGTCAAATGTTACTGGACTGGACATTGTTAATATATATAGTGGAGTTTTTTATCTGAATCTGTCAAATGTTAATGGACTAGACATCGTTAATGTAATCTTGACTACATGTATATACTTACTAGTTTTTCTTGTATTAGTTATAAGCTTTTTTAATTTTAGACAAAAAGAGAGGAAATGTGGGGGTATTGTGTTCCCCAAAATATTGTGTATGCTAATAAACTTATCTGGGGTCAGAGAACAGGACAGCCACAATATTAAACATAGAGGTTAGGCAGTGGTAGCATATGCCTTTAATCCTAGCATTCCAGAGGCAGAAATTCACGTGTTCAAGGATACACCCAAGCATGGTGACCTACGCCTTTAATCCCAGAAAGCCACACCTTTAATCCCAGGGAGTGGTGGTAGAAAGCAGAAAGGTATATAAAGCGTGAGGACCAGAAACTAGAGGCATTTGCCCTGGAGAGGCCTTTGGCCTGGAGAAGCCTTTGGCCTGGAGAAGCATGTGGCTGGTTAAGCTTTCAGGCTTCTAGCAGCAGTTCAGCTGAGACCCATTCTGGATGAGGGCTCGGGGCATCCAGTCTGAGGAAACAAGACCAGCTGAGGATTCAGCGAGGTGAGATAGCTGTGGCTTATTCTGTCTCTCTGACCTTCCAGTGTTTACCCCAATAACTGGCCTCAGGTTTGATTTTATTAATAAGAACTTTTAAGACTCATGCTACACTATGAAAGTGAAAGACTTGTATAATAAAAACTTTAAGACATCAAAGAAGACACCAGAATATGGAAAGATCTCCTATGCTCATGAATCAATAGGATTACTGTTGTGAAAATGGCCACCCTAACAAAAGCAATCTACAGATTCAATGCAGTACCCATCAAAGTTCCAACAGAGTTATTCACAAAATTTGGAAAAACAGTCTTCAACAGCATATTGAAATAAAAGTACCCAGCATAACTAAACTACTAGTAGTAATAGTAGTAGTAATATAAAAGAACTCCTGGAGGTATCACTGTCTCAGAATTCAGTTTGTACTGCAGAGCTACAGCAATAAAAAACAACTTGGCTGTGTGGTGGTTTGAATGAAAATGCCCCCTGCCCCCATAGACTTATAGGAAATGGCACTATTTGAAAGAGTTAGGACATATGGAGTGGTTGTCACTTGGTTGAACAAAGTGTGCTACTGGGGATAGACTTTGGGGCTTCAAGTGCAAAAACCAGGCCCAGTATCTCTCTCTCTCTTCCTTCTGCCCACTGATCCAAATAGAGAAGTCTTGGCTCCTTCTCTAGTATTACGTCTGACTGTGCAGTGCCATGCGTCCCCATTGACTACACCTCTGAAACTGTAAGCCAGTCACAATTAAAAGTTGTCTTTCTTAAGAATTTCCACGATCATGGTGTCTCTTCACAGCAGTAGAACATTTACTAGGACATATTGACATAAGAACAGACATGTTTGTTGATCAATGGAATAGTATTGAAGACCGAGACGCAAGTATGGACCCTTGCTTGTTGACAAGAAGCCAAAAGGACATACTGGAAAAAAGATAGCATCTTCTACAAATGGTGCTGGTCAAACTGAATGGTTGCACATAGAATAATCTGAATAGATTCAAACTTACCACTTTGCACAAAACTCAACTCCTAATGGAATAAGGTCCTCAACATAAAACCACATAAATCTGATAGAAGGAAAAGTGGAAAATAGGCTCGAACACGTTCGTGCAGGAAAAGACTTTCGGAACAGGACACTGATAACACAGGTGCTCAGGCCAACCATCATGGGACCCCATGAAGCTGAAAAGCTTCTGTATGGCAAAGGATACCATCAGTCAGGCAAAACAGTAACCTACAGAATGGGAAAAGGACTTTGCCTATTATACATCTGATAATACCTAAAATATAGAAAGAACTAAAAAGCAAACAAACAACAAAAAACCCCTGGATATCAAGAAAACAAAAATCCAATTTAAGAAATGGGGTCTAGAACTAAGCAAAGTGTTCTCAAAAAGACAAAGCAACAAATGGCTGAGAAGCACTCAAAGAAATGTTTCATATGCTTAACCATCAGGGAAATGCTAATTTCAACTTTGTTGAGATTTATCTTTTCCCAGTCAGATTTTCCAAGATCAATAAAAACAAGCTAGAGCACATGCTAGAGAGTGTGCAGAGAAAAGGGACACTCATTCATGGCTGGTGTAAAGTGAACTTGTACAGCTGCTCTCAAGTCAACTGTGGCATTTTCTCAGGAAGCTGAGAAAAGATCCAGCCATACGACTCAGGTATATACCCAAAGGGCTCTAGATCCTACTACCGAGACAATTGCTCACTCATGTTTCTTGCTGCTCTATTAATAATAGTCAGAAATTGGAAGCAACCCAAGTGTCCATCAACTACTGAATGAATAATGTAAAGGTGGTACATTAACAAAATGGAATATTATTTAGCCCCAGGTTTCAAACAGCCAACTCATGCACTGAGCAAAGGACTGGGTCCCACTGCCTGGATGCCTCCCAAACAGATCAAGCCAATCAACTGTCTCACCTATTCAGAGGGCCTGATCCAGTTGGGGGCCCCTCATCCATTGGTTCATAGTTCATGTGTTTCCATTCGTTTGGCTATTTGTCCCTGTGCTTTATCCAACCTTGGTCTCAACAATTCTCGCTCATATAAACCCTCCTCTCTCTCGCCAATTGGACTCCCGGAGCTCCACCCGGGGCCTGGCCGTGGATCTCTGCATCCAGTTCCCTCAGTCATTGGATGGGGTTTCTAGCATGACAATTAGGGTATTTGGCTATCCTATCACCAGAGTAGGTCAGTTCGGGCTGTCTCTTGACCATTGTCAGCAGTCTATTGTGGGGGCATCTTTATAGATTTCTGTGGGCCTCTCTAGCACTTTGCTTCTTCCTATTCTCATGTGGTCTTCATTTACCATGGTCTCCTATTCCTTATTCTCCCTCTCTGTTCTTGATCCAGCTGGGATCTCCCGCTCCCCCAAGCTCTCTTTCCCTCGACCCTTGCTCTTCATTAGCCCCACTCACGTCCAGCGTGTTCATGTAGATCTCATCCAGTTCTCCGTCATTGGGTGATCCCCGTGTCTTTCTTGGGGTCCTGTTTTCTAGGTAGCCTCCCAGGTGTTGTGAGTAGCAGTCCAGTCATCCTTGTTCCACATCTAGTATCCTCCTATGAGTGAGTACATACCATGTTTGTCCTTCTAAGTCTGGGTTACCTCACTCAGGATGATTTTTTCTAGATCCATCCATTTGCCTGCAAACCTCATGACGTCATTGTTTTTCTCTGCTGAGTAGTATTCCATTGTGTATATGTACCACATTTTATTTATCCATTCTTCAGTTGAAGGGCATCTAGGTTGTTTCCAGGTTCTGGCTATTACAAACAATGCTGATATGAACATAGCTAAGCAAGTGCCCTTGTGGTATGATTGAGCATTCCTTGGGTATATGCCCAAGAGTGGTATAGCTGGATCTTGGGGGAGATTGATTCCCAATTTTCTAAGAAAGCGCCATATTGATGTCCAAAGTTGTTGTACAAGCTTGCATTCCCACCAGCAGTGGAGGAGAGTTCCCCTAGCTCCACATCCTCTCCAGCATAAGCTGTCTTCAGTGTTTTTGATCTTAGCCATTCTGACCGGTGTAAGGTGGTATCTCAGAGTTGTTTTGATTTGCATTTCCCTGATGATTAGGGATGTCGAGCAATTCCTTAAATGTCTTTCAGCCATTTGAGTTTCCTCTGTTGAGAAATTCTCTGTTTAGTTCTATAGACGATTTCTTAATCGGACTGTTGGGCATTTTGATGTCTAATTTCTTAAGTTCCTTATATATTCTGGATATCAGTCCTCTGTCAGATGTGGGGTTGGTGAAGACCTTTTTGGTTTTTTGAGACAGGGTTTCTCTGTGTAGCTGGCTTTCTTATTTATACAGATGATATGGCACATAATTTTCTATCCTTTGCGTTTAGTCATATATATATTCAATTTTAATGTAACAAATTATCAACATATCTTTATTAATGTATTATGCTTAGATTTGGTTCCATTTGTCATATATTTTTCTGTTTTTACCATTTTTAAAATTTAGTTATTTTTCATATTACATTTTTAAATTCTGACTCTGTTGCCTTGATTGTCATCAGGTATTGCTCTAGCAATCATCTCCTGACTTAATCCATTGGTGACTCTTTTGTTTAGCCAATTCTGCTTTACTACTTTATTCTACTTGTTCCAAAACGAAAGAATCTTTATTTTACCTTTATGTTTTAAATTAATGTGAGCAGAAATGTAGTATTTGGGTGACAGTTTGGTTCATCATCAGTCAGAATGTGTTGTTTAAATATCTCTGTCTTTCATAGTTCCTGTTGAGAGGTTAGCTGCAATAATAACTGATCTTTTTTTTCTCTCTTTTCTTTATTAGTTTGAGCTGTTTTGAAATTTTTGTCTTCACTTTTCTCCTACAGCATTTCATTTTCTTTCTTTGTTTTTTTTTTGTTTTTGTTTTTGTTTTTGTTTTTGTTTTTGTTTTTGTTTTTTTTTTGGTTTTCTCTGTGTAGCTTTGCGCCTTTCCTGGAACTCACTCTGTAGCCTAGGCTGGCCTCGAACTCACAGAGATCCACCTGGCTCTGACTCCCGAGTGCTGGGATTAAAGGCATGTGCCACCACTGCCCAGCTCA
>CABHPH010178172.1:0-17272 GCA_902168325.1 Peromyscus nudipes
TGTGTGTGTGTGTGTGTGTGTGTGTGTGTGTGTGTGTGTGTGTGTGTTGGTGGTGTTCTAGTTTGATTTCTTCTGCCGGGATAAAACACACAGACCAGAAATAACTTAGAGGAAGAAAGGGTTTATTTGGTGTACAATTCCTGCTTACAGTCCACCACTTCAAGCAAAGCAAGGCAGGAGACCAAGCAGCCGGTCATATCACATCCACAGTCAAGAGCAGAGAAAAATGAATGCACCCACGGTGCCTGCTTGCTTTCTCTCAACTAGTGTCTTCTACTGTCATATAGCTCAGGGCCCAGTCCATGAAACGGTACTGCCTACATTCAGGATGGCCCTTCCCACCTCAATTAATATTCAAACAATTCTCCCCAATCCCCAGATGATTGCTTAGGCCGGCCCGATCTAGATAATTCTTCATTAAAACTCCCTTCCTCCCAGGGCTAGAGAGAGGACTGCAAAGTTAAGAGCTCTTCATTCTTCTCCCAGAAGATCTGAGTTTGGTTCTCAACATCCACATTGAGTGGTTCACAACCCCACCCCCTTTCCCCCCTCCCCCCCGCCCCCCCCCCACCAATTCTAGCTCTGTAGGATCTAACGCCCTCTTCTGGCCTGCACGGGCCAGAAGAAACATACTTAAATTTTTAAAAAAATTTCTAAAAATGCTCTTCCCAGGTGAAATAACCAGCACACACATAGGAGGGGCTTAGACAAGTTTTTTCTATGTAGGCCCGACTGGCCTAAAACTCATGGCGATCCACCTCCCTCAGACTCCCTAGTACTGGGATTCTAGGTGTATACCACCATGTCTTGACTGAATCTCTTTCTTGAATTCATTTAGTAGATTTTGATGTGTTTACCCTACCAGGGTGTTTGCTCATGTGCTTTCAAGCTTGTAGGGTTGTAGTAGCTGAGCCACATATTGTAAACCTAGAGAGATGTGGGTTCAAACCCCTTACTGACTGGATGAGCTCACTCTGAGAGATGAGAGAACAGTTTCCAGGAAGAAAATAATATTACTTCACTTTGTGGGTTGTCTGCCTCCATTGCTGTGGGCCTGTGGTGAGACAGAAGGGTCATGGAAGGAAAAGCATGTGGTTTGTGCTGGGTGGACAGCTCAGTTGGTGAAGTGCCTACCTTGTAAGAATGAGGGCCTGAATTTGAATCCATAACACCATATTAAAAACAAAAACAAAAAACCAGTACGTATGGCAATGCATGCCTGGAACCCTATCACTGGGGAGGTGGAGACAGGTGGTCCCTCAACCTTATTGACTTAGTTGAATAATGAGCTTAGTTTAGTGAGAGACTCTGCCTCAAAGAATAGGTGGAGAGTGATTGGGAACCTCCCACCAGACCTCCCACCCCCACCCTGTTCTTTCTCTGTCCTTTAAAAAAATTTTTTTTTTTGTATTTTTAAGTATGTATGTATGTGTATCTGTATGGGGGTATGTGTACATGAGTACACACACCTGTGAAGGACAGAAGAGGGTGTCAGATCCCCTGGAGCTGAAGTTACAGGAGCTTGTGAGCTGCCTGATATGGGTGCTGGGACTGAATCTGGGTCCTCTGCTAGCGCAGTACACACTCATAACTGAACTATCTCTCCATCCCCTGTGTGTACATCTGAACACACACACACACACACACACACACACACACACACACACACACACCCCTCACCACCATCGTAAACATCAAGTGTTTGTTGAGTTGGACAAAGTTGGAAGAAAGCAGAGATAGTGAATGAGGACCAGGCCAGGACACAATATATATCCAAGGACATATCCTCAAGTCATCTACTTCTTTCAGATAAGTCTCACTTCCTACAATTTCCAGAACCTTCCAAAATCACACCACCAGCTGGGGAACAAATTTTCCATATATGAGCCTGTGGGGGTACATTTCATATTCAAATCATAAAGTGTCGTGGAATATTCCTCTCTCTCTTTTTTCTACCAGAAAGTTAAAAATGTAAAAATGTAAAGCCCATCCTTAGCCTGCAAACCATACAAAATCAGGCAGAAGCCAGCTGGTGGTGGCGCACGCCTTTAATCCCAGCACTTGGGAGGCGGAGGCAGGTGGATCTCTGAGAGTTGGAGGTCAGCCTGGTCTACAGAGCTAGTTCTAGGAAAGCCAAGACTACACAAAGAAACCCTGTCTCGAAAAACAAACAAACAAACAATAGACAGAAGAAGAATTTCAGTTGTCCGAAACCCGATCTCAGTCATGGGCATAACATGTAACAATAAGTGTTTAACTGTGTGTAGTAAAGCAGGTAGATGAGTAAGCAAAGGCTGTAGTCGTAGCTCATTGGTAGACTGTTTGTGTAGCATACACAAAGTCCTTGTTCAGTCCTCAGCATCGCATGAACAAAGTGGTGATGCACACCTGTAATCCCAGCCCTAGGGAAGTGGAGGCAGGAGCATCACAAGTTTAAGGCCATTTATATTTACAAAATGAGTTCAAGACCAGCATGGGCTACATGAATCCTTGTCTCAAAAAAATTGAAACAGAATAAATCGGAAATCAATGGATGAATAAATAAATGTACTGGTGGTAGTAGTATGACCTGTGGTGTGTTTGGGCCTGAGCCATTCTGCTTTATGCGAATTTCATTTCCTTGACAGTTAATATTTCCATTTAAAATTTTATTATTACCATTATTGTCATTATTACTCTGTGTGTGTGTGTGTGCCCGCGCGCGCGTGAGGGCACGTGTGTGCACGCACACACACACGATGTCTCTGTGGTTGTGAGTGCAAAGGCATACATGTTGACGTCAGAGGAAAACCTTGTGAAGTCAGTTCTTTCCTTCCACCTTTATGTGGGTTTTAGGAATGGAAATCCAGCTTGCTCAATGGGTGCCTTTACTCACTGAGCCTTCTTGCTAATCCCAGTAACTTCATTTACCTTTGTGAAAGCTGAAGCGTTAGGAGGTGAAGTTGTTCAGCGATGAGACCAGGACTCCAGAGCAGGCACGTTCACCACAGCACTGTACCCCCACACCGAAACCACAGTTTCTAAAACTCTGCCAGACACATGCCTGTAAGCTCAGCTCTCAGGAGGCAGAGGCAGGAAGATTGAGAGTTTGAGACCAGTCTGGCCTACACAGCAAGATCATGTTTTAAAGGAATGATAATAGCACCTGTCATGGTGACGTACAACTTTAATCTCAGCACTCAGGAGATAAAGGCAGGCAGATCTCTATGAGTTTGAGGCCAGACTCATCTACTTAGGACACTTCAGCCAGCCAAGGCTGCATAGTGAGAACTTGTCTCACACCCAACATACACACTGCGTGTGATGGTATACACGTGTTATCCCAGTACTCAGGAGGTGGTGGAGGCAGGAGGATCAGATGTTCAAAGTCATCTTAGGCTACACAGTGAGTTCGAGACCAGCCTAGGCTGCATGAGTCCTTATCTCAAAACCAAACCAAAGAGAACTCCATGCATAATATCAGTACCTTAGATCTTAGACTAGAATGATCCGGTCTAACTCCTTGTTCCCAGTGAAGACAGGAAGGCTCAGAGACAGGAGTCACTTTGGAGCTTATCATTGATACACCGGCACATTGATACATTGGCACATTGATACTTCAGCACATTGATACATCAGCACATTGATACATTGGCGCATTGATACATCGGCACTTAAACCTGGAAAGAGTGGTGGCCGAGGTTGGAGCAGGAGAAAGGAAGGGACATCTCTGGTGGTCAAGTATCCCTCAAGGACCTGTTTGGGGAAGAAGCTGGAGGGCTCTTGACTAGTTAAATTTTATTTCTTTTTCATCACTGAAACAAAAGACCTAACAAAAGTAATTTAAGGTTGGAAGGGGTTACTCAGGCTCACAGTGGCAGGGTGCAGTCTACCCTGGTGGGAGGAGCGTGAGGCAGCCAGTCACATCAGCAATCAGAAGCCAACAGCCATGAAGGGTGGACTCAGATGGTACCACCCCTATTTAGGGTGAGTCTTCCCACCCCAGTTAGCCCCATCTAGAAACTCCCTTACACATATACCAGGAAGTTTGCCGCCTAGATGATTGTAGATTCCGTCAAGTTGACATTCAATTTTATCCGTCGCAAAGCTGAAAATGGACAGTGTCTGCAGTGGTCCAGGCAATGGCAGATGAGATCTGTGATGGGCTGGAGGTGTCACATGGCTGTGAGAGAGAGGGATATTGACAGAGAATCAATAGACCCCATGACTGACTGACTGTTTGGAGAGGGGAGCTGGGAGGAAGCCAGGGTGGCATAGATTTTCCTTTTTTTTTCTTTCCTTTTTTGAGACAGGGCTTCTCTGTGTAGCCCTGGCTGTCATGGAACTCACTCTGTAGACCAGGCTGAACTCAGAAATCTGCCCGTCTGTGCCTCCTCACAGCTGGGATTTTAAAGACGTGTGCCACCACAGCCCAGCTTGCATAGTTTTTCTTCTTGTAGGTCACAACAGACATACATGCACCCCATACTCACTCCAGTTCTCCAGCTCAGTCTGTACATTTAATTAAAACAAACACACATACATACCCTAGAACGGCCTTGAACTTGCAGTGTAGCTGAGAATGACCTTCACATTGTGATCTTGCTGCCTCTTCCCATGCCATTTCCCCCAGCACCGGGACTGTAGCCCATGGCATCACAGCTGGTGTATGCACTGCTGAGGACTGCATCTAGGTTCGTGCCCACTAGGCAAACACTCTACCAACCAAGCAACATCCCGAGCCCCACATCTGCATTAAGATTCATTCATCAGCTATCCAATGTAGCAGGTCCCATGTGGTTAAATCTTAGGTGAACGCCCAGACACAGTCGCAAGGCAGCCTCATCTCCATGTCATTCACGGCTTGTCACACATCTTCCCGGATCCCTCTAGTGCGTTTCCAATGCATCAGAAGACACTCAGGTTGCTCACTCTAGCCTATAAGGTCTTTTCGAATCTAGCTGGTGTTCAGGTCTGTGACCTCATCGCTGACCCACTAACACTCTCCACATTGCCATTGCTTTAGACTGTCTCAGCTTCATTCAGTTGCTTGAGAACGCAGATTTCAGCCTCACTACAGGACCTCTGCACTTCATCATTCCTCCCTGCAGGGATCTCTTCCTGACCCTCAGGGCCTCTTCAAAATTTCCTCTTCTGGCTGGGTTTGTGGTCTATGCCTGAATCCCAGCAATTAGGAAGCAGGGGGATTGTTTTGAGTTTGAGACCAGCCTGGGCTACACAATGAGTTTAAGGCAGGCCTGGGATACATGGTGAAACCCTGTCCAAAAAAAAAAAAAAGAAAAAAGAAAAGCAAAATGAGGCTGCAAGATAAAAGTGCTTGCCATCAAGACTGATAGGCTGAGTTCTTTTCTCAGGTCCCACATGGGGAGAAAGAACCAATCGATCTGCATGCTGTCCTCTGACCTCTGCATGCACACACAACACACTATACGAACAAATGTAAGCAAACAAAAATGAAGAAGTCAGGCAGGGGAGCAACAACTAGGCCAAGGGGAATCACCTGCACTAGAAACAATTTCTGGTGTCTTCCCACCACTCCCTGTCTTTGTGTGTGTGTGTGTGTGTGTGTGTCCTGTGACTGTGAGTACACACGTGCAGAGGCCAGAGTGGGATGTGGAATGGCTTTCATTGTTGGGTCCTGTGCTTTTATCTTAAAAAAAAAAGTTTTATTTTTTGATTGTTTTTTGACAAGGTTTCTCTATGTACCCTTAGCTGTTCTGGAACTCACTCTGTAGACCAGGCTGGCCTCCAACTCAGAGATCCGCCGGCCTCTGCTTCCTGAGTGCTGGGATTAAAGGCATGCACCACCACGCCCAGCTCTGGGTTATTATCTTGAGACAGGGTCTATGACTGACCTAGAAATTTGTCTTTCGGGTGTCGCTGGATGGCCAGTGGGCCCTCAGGATGGATGTGTATCCCACACCTGGTGCTGGGGTTACAGGCTCAGCAGCAAGGGCTGACTTTCTATGTACATAGATTTCCAGGGATTTGAACTCAGGTCCTCTGACCCACTGAGCCATACCTCCAATCTCCCCGTTTTTCTTAAGACAAGGTCTCTAGCCCAGGCTGGCCCGGAACTCACTATGTAACTGAAGATGATAGTGAATTCCTGAACTGTGTGCCTTAACATCATTAGTGCTGGGATCACAGGCATGGACCACTGTGTCTGCAGTGCCAATGCTGCTAGGAATCAAACCCAGGGCTTTGTTCATGCTAGTTCAGCAGGCTACCAACACCCACACTCACATACATGTTTTTTATATCCCTTATCACTAGTCTCATTATTATTATTAATATTTAAGGAAGGGTTTCCTGTGCAGCCCTGGGTGTCCTTGAAACAAGCTTTGTAGACCAGGCTGACCTAGAACTCACAGAGAGAGATCCACCTGCCTCTGCCTCCCAAGTGTTGGAATTAAAGGTGTGTGCCACCGCTGCCTGGCTCATTTTATTATTTTTCTACCTGCTTCTTTCAGAATAAACTCTAAAGGACATGCACCTTTTCTTTCCTTTTTTTTTTTTGCACCTTTTCTTCTATCCTCCCCTTTCCCTCCCCCCCCATCTCTGTGGTGTGTATGTGGTTGAGGTGAATGTTCATGTGTGTGCATGTATGTTGAGGCCCTAGGCTGAGGTCGGGAATAATTCCTTATCACTTTTCCTTCATTTTCATTGAAGCAGGGTCTCTCAATCAAACTCAGAGCTCACTGATATGGCTAATGTCACTGGAAAGCTTGTTCTGGGACCCTCTGTTTCCACTTCTGAGGCTGGAATTACAGGCAGACCACCACATCCACCAGGCATTTTCTTAGGTTCTGAGCTTCTAAACTCCGGTCCTCACATTTGCATGGCAAGCAGTTTAACTACAGAGCCATCCCCCTAGTCCATCAGGGAACCTTTCAAATGTATTCTCACTTGTGTCTGCAGAACCCATATGAGTTTCTGATAGGGAGGACACACATTTGGAGAGTGGATGAGTGTATGAATGACAAACCTGGTATTCCCAGAAAAGAGAATATGCATTGGCCTGGCACAACGTGCTGGGGGAGCAGCAGGGATGCCTTCTAGAGGAAGTGGATGTACAGAGGGAGATGGTCAAAGAAAGCCAGGTGCCTTGTAATGAAATGCAATGCATGGCACATGCTGAGGCCCGGGAGACCATCAGACCAGCAGCGGCTGCTACTGAGGTTGTCCATGGTCCTGAATCTCTGATCTAAAGTCACGGCGATTGTGTTCAGCTTGGGATGGGATACTTCTGTGAGCTGGGATTTGTGGACAAATGAACTTGAGGGAACAGGAAGAGATAATGAGAGATATGCACTGCAGGTTTAGAAATGGAGAGAGAGGGGGAGAGAGAGAGAGAGAGAGAGAGAGAGAGAGAGAGAGAGAGAGAGAGAGGAAGAGAGAGAGAGAGAGAGCGCCATATTCAGAGACACTGCCAAATGGTTAGTCTGATCTTGCAGGCTTGTCTTTTCAGCTACTGGGGAGGCTCAGGCCAGTTCAAGGACTGCCCAGGCTACAGAGTAAGTTTAAAGAAGGCTTTATTAATTTAGCAAGACTATGCTTCAAAACAAACCAAAAAGTAGAAGTGGATTGAGGTGTGTGTGTGTGGTGGGGGGGTGGTGGTGGGAGAGATGGCTCAATGGTTAAGAGAGCATGTTGCTCTGCCAGAGGACCAGAGTGTGATTTAAGCACCCATGTCTGATGGCTCACCATAGCCTGTAACTCCAACTCCAGGGGGTCTGATGGCCTCTTCTGGCAGGCAACCGCATGCACGAGTGCTCATACATTCACACAGACACACACACACACATAAGTAATTAATAAAGTACATACTTTATTATTATTTTTAATTTTGTGTGCATTGGTGTTTTGCCTACATGTATGTCTATGTGAGGGGACCAGATCCCCTGGAATCAGAGTTATAGACAGTTGTGTGTAGCATGAATCTTAAAAGTTCTTATTAATAAAATCAAACCCGAGGCCAGTTATTGGGGTGAACACTGGAAGGTCAGAGAGACAGAACAAGCCACAGCTATCTCACCTCGATGGATCCTCAGCTGGTCTTGTTTCCTCAGACTGGATGCCCCGAGCCCTCATCCAGAATGGGTCTCAGCTGAACTGCTGCTAGAAGCCTGAAAGCTTAACCAGCCACATGCTTCTCCAGGCCGCTTCTCCAGGCCAAATGCCTCTAGTTTCTGGTCCTCAGACCTTATATACTTTTCTGCTTTCTACCACCACTCCCTGGGATTAAAGGCTGACTTTCTGGGATTAAAGGCGTGGGTCACCATGCTTGGCTGTTTCCCATGTGGCCTTGAACTCACAGAGATCTAGAGGGATTTCTGTCTCTGGAATGCTAGGATTAAAGGCGTATGCTACCACTGCCTATCCTCATGTTTAATATTGTGGCTGTTCTGTCTCTGACCCCAGATAAGTTTATTAAGGTACACAATATTTTGGAACACAATACCACCACAGTTGTGAGTTGCCATGTGGGTGCTGGGAATTGAACCCAGGTCCAGGTCCTTTGGAAGAGCAGCCAGTGCTCTTAACCTCTGAGCCATCTCTCCAGCCCCTGTACACACACACACACACACACACACACACACACACACACATATTTAAAGGGTTATGGATATAGCTCAGCTGTAGATTGCTTCTTGTCTAGAATGCCCAGATGAGGGATTAGGGATATGATTTAGTAGTAGAGCCCATCCTAGAATCCCCTAGTGAGAGGTGGGGGTGGGACTTAGTGATAGAGCCTCTATCTAGAACTTACCACTAAGGAGCTGGAGGCATAGCTAAATGGTAGAGCACCTGCCTAGAATCTCTAGTGAGGGGATGAGGTGTGGCTCAGTGGTAGAATCCCTGCCTAGATTCTCTCCGAGAGAGGCTGGGAGTGTGACTCAGTGGTAGGGCACTTGCCTAGCATTCTGGAGGCCCTAGGTTCAATCTCCATCACTCCAGGGTAGCAGGGAGACTAGACCAGTTAATGAAATTCTCCAGAAGTTCCATATACTTGTCTTAGCTAGGGTTTCTATTCTGGGACAAAACACCACATGACCAAAAAACAAGTTGGGGAGGAAAGGGTATATTTGACTTACATTTCCACATTTCAGTTCATCACTGAAGTAAGTCAGGACAGGAACTCAAGCAGGGTAAGATCCTGGAGACAAAAGCTGATGCAGAGGCCATTGAGGCTATTGCTTATTTACTTGCTTCACATGGCTTGCTCAGCCTGCTTTCTTATAGAACCCAGGACCAGCACTAGGGATGGCACCACCCATCACGGGCTGGACACTCCTCCATTGATCACTAATTGAGAAAACGCCTTACAACTGGATCTCATCGAGGCGTTTCCTCCACGGAGGTTCCTTCCTCTGATGACTCTAGCTTGTGTCAAGTTGACACACAGAACCAGCCAGTACACTACCATCTCGCGTGTGCTGAATACTGTGTTAGATCCTAGGAATGCAATAGAAAAGATGTTGGGCCCCTTCCTAGCATTATGAGATTATATACCTTTCTAGTGAGGTGGGAACGATGTACAATAAAAAGTAACAGATACGGAATACAGTTTAGGTAGTGATGAATGCAATAGTGAGAACCATTTAGGGGCCAGTAAGCAAGTACAGATGCTTGCTGCCAGCCTCACAACCTGGCCTCTGTCCTTCAGACCCACATGACAGAAGGAGAGAACTAACTCCTTCTTGTTCTTCACTGACCCACACATTCCATGGTGTGCCTCCATCCCCTGCTCACAAAATTAATTAACTAATTAATTAATAGAATAAGGCGGGTGGGAGAAAAATGAAAGATAAGGAATAATTTTATCCACCTATCTGAACCATCCAGCTTTTAGATGTTTCTCCTGTCTCTCCTTCCTCTTTCTCTTTTCCCTTATTCGGCCTCCTTATGCCGGTGCGCGCATGCACATATGGGTGCAGTGCCAATGGAGGCCAGAAGAGGGTGTCAAATCCCTTGAAACTGGAGTTACAGGTGGCTGTGAGCTGTCTGACATGGGTAATGAGAACTGAACTTGAGTCCTCTGGAAGAGTGGCAAGTGTCCTCCACAGCTGAGCCATCTCTCCAGATTCCCTCCTTTCTCTCCACACACCATGTACCTTCCGCCCCCCAAAACACTGGAGATTGAACCCAGGATCTCCCATTTGCCAAATGTTCTACCACTGAGCTACATCCCAATCATTTTTATAGTTTGGATGTGATGGGGTCCTTGTGTGAACTCTCTCTATATAGCTCAGGGAAACCTTACACTTGGCATCCTCCTGCCTCTGTCTGCTGAGTAGCTGTGATTACCAATTACATTTTTTCTTTCCCATTTCAAAATAAGTTTTAGAGCCAGGTATGGTAGTACACACATGGTGGCGCCCATCCCAGCACTTGGGAGGTGGAGGCAGATGGATCTCTGTGAGTTCAAGGCCAGCCTGGTCTACAGAGCCAGTTCTAGGACAGCCAGAGCTACATACAGAAACTTTGCCACCCCCCCCCAAGGAGATTGCAAGTTTAAGGCTAACTTGGGGTATAGACTGAGGCTCTGTCTCAAAAAAGCAGGAGTGGTTGGAGAGAGAGAGAGAGAGAGAGAGAGAGAGAGAGAGAGAGAGAGAGGAAAATAAATAGATATCATGTCATTTTCTTGTTTAAGTAAGGGGGCTGGGGAGATGGCTCACTGGGTAAAGTGTTTGCCACCCAAGCGTGAGGACCTGAGTTTAATCCCCACCCCCCACATACAAGTCTTGTTTGGAGCACACATCGGCGGTCTGAAACCCCAGAACTGGGGAAGTGGAGACAGGAGGATTCCTGGGGCTCCCTGGCCAGTCAGGAATCTGACTAATCTAATTCTTGATCTCTAAGTTCAGGGAGACACCCTGTCTCAACAAACTAAGGTGAAGAGAGATTAAGGGAGATGGCTTGTGTTGACCTCCTGCACCCAGGCACCCACACGCACACACGCACACACCCACACCCACCCACACCCACACCCACCCACACACACACACACACACACACACACACACACATGTGTCTGAGCACACAGAAACATGAACATGTACAGATACGTATCACACATTCTTTTGCATGAGTACAATGCCAATACATCACACCTAAAATTTGACACACACACACACACACACACACACACACACACACACACACATGCAAAAATGTATACACAGGCAAAACACCAATGCAAATAAAATAAAAGTGGAAAGAAAAAAGAACATCTTTTCTAGGGCTGGGTAGCTCAGGGGTTCTGAGTGTGCCTACTTGAGGCTCTGTGTTTAACAGCATAAAAAAAGAAAAAAGGAAAAAGGGTGTGTGGGGGGGGGTGTGGGGGGGGGAGGCTGTGTTTTTTAGGTTTCCCTTCAGAGCCAGGACTTCATCCAGCCTCTTGAATTTTATTTTGTTGAAGTCTTTTTGGTATTTACTGGCTCTACCACTCTTTTTCTGCCCCGCCCCCCAACATTTACTTTTAAAATTTGGAAAGAATAGTATAAGGAAATCCCATGCACCCTTCATTTGGTTCCAACAATTGCCAGCATATGGCGGATCTTTTTTTAGTCAGACACTGCCATGTCCCCCTTCCGTACTTTGCTGCCTTATTTTAAAGCCAGCCTCAGACACCAGTAACTCATTTTGTCCTCACGAATTTTAGTATGTCTCCGAGTAAGAAGTACTCTTTTATTTACGCCAGCCACACTAGCCACGGTACCACGATGAAGCCCGAACAAACAAACCAAAGAGAGTAAGTTAATGCCATCTAATATTTACTTACTGTTCATTCCCCCCACACTGGTCTCATAAATTGCCTTTTTACTGTGAGCGGGTTGCAAATCTGTATGTAAATTACGCACGGGCATTTAGCTGACGGCTCTCCAAAGCCTCCTTTATACTCAGACAGTCTCTTTTTTCCTTTTAAAAATATTATTACATTTATTTATCTGTGGCTGTGCAGGTGTGCACCAAGGGATGTGTGTAGCGGGGGTCAGAGGAAAACCTGTGAGAGCCCGTTCTCTCCTTCCCCGTGTGGGCTCTAGGGATCAAACTTGGCAGCAAGCACACACACACTTACCTAGCCACCCTCTTTTTCCTCCTTTGTGCTCTCCCTCCTCTCCTCCCTCCCTCCTCCCATTCTTTTCCTTCATTTGTTTTTGTTTTTTGTTTTTTTTGGGGAGAAACATGGCAGTTTGTGGTATAGATTCCTCATGTTCTGTGTTCTTCTAAAGACATTCCATGCTGTGGTTGAATCCATCTATCCATCTTTGTGAACTAGGATTTGGAAGAAGTTTGGGAAAGCGTGGGTTTGACTTCTTGTTGTTTTGTCAAGAGCACTTCCTAAAGCTGAGTGTGTGGGGCACACATCTGTAATCCCACCATTTAGGAGATAAAGACAGGAGGATCGGGAACTCAAGGTCATCCTTGGCTACTACATAGTCAGTTCAAGGCCAGGCTGGTTTACATGATAGATGGGGCTATTAAAGTTCTATTAGGAAATGCAGTGTCTTCTCTCTCTCTCTCTCTCTCTCTCTCTCTCTCTCTCTCTCTCTCTCTCCTGCAACAATTGATCCCTGATCCAGGCAGCACCCTCAGAATACTGAAGGGCGGGATTTCTGTAGAATACCCCCTACCCTGCATTTTTGTTTTGTTGAGACAGGGTCTCTCTGTGTAGACCTGACTGTCGTGGAACTTGCTCTGTAGACCAGGCTGGCCTCTAACTCACAGAGACCCACCTGCTTCTGCCTCCAGAGTGCTGGGATTACAGGCTTGTGCCACCACCACCCAGCTCCCACCCTGCATTTTTATCTGTTTTCTTGCTTAGCATAGTCCTTTTTTTCTGTCCCCCCTGGAATCTAGACGTTATGCCTGGACTTGAGGCTTATATGGTGTTTGGGTTAAACATGATTGGCATCAAGAAAAAAAGGGCTGTTATGAGCTTTGTGGCCCTTTTCTTCAGGGCAGAGCTGCATCTCTTCAGATAGTGTCTGCATTCACTTCTCCTGGGCAGATGTTAACAGATGTTTATTCTCTCAAGATAGGTCACCAGCGAAGAACCAGAGTAGTTACTGCACCAAATCCCAGCTTGGTGAATTTGTGAGTTTGTTGATTGGGCTTACTGACAGGAGGATGGGTGACGGGTTACCTGCAGAAGTGTGAGTGACCCCAAAGCAGCTGTACCCTGGCATGGATGACCACTTCCCCCTAGCTGCATAAATGAAGCTTCAACTAACTCTGTATACTGCCTAGCATCATCGAAGATCTGGAGCAGAACTACATACAGCTGTCAGGGAGGGAGGGCGGGGCTGGAACCGTAGTGGCGGTCAGAGGACAGCTTGCTTGAATCAGCCCTCTGCTCCCACCATGTGAGTTTTGAGGATCAAACTCAAGTCATCAGGCTTGGCCGCAGTCCTGCTGAGTCATCTCGGCAGCCCACTATTGTTTTTATTTTTACGTTTTTAGAGGTTTGAGAGTCTCATTCTGTTGCCCAAGATGGCTTCCAACTCACAGCAATCCTCCTGCTTCAGCCTTCCGAGTGCTGGGGTTAGAGACAGGAACCACCATGCCCCGGTGCTTCCTTCTTCTGTTTGTTGCCCCTCCTTGCATCAGGCTAGCCCTCACCATGGACAGCATCCTTTTCACACTCTCTCTTCAGCTCAGCGGCCTTCTTGTGTAGCTGCCAATCATCCACAGCATGCCCGATCCACGGCTTACCTGGTCTCTTTGCAACACCACCATGGCCAGGCTCAGCTGTTCTCGGGTTTGAGGGCAAAACTCAGAACATAAAAGAAGGCCAAAGGAGGCCTCTTGGATGAATATGGACCTTTGAACTTCGAACATTTTTGTTTGTTTCTTTGTTGTTTTTGAATCAGGATGTCCTGTAACCTAGGCTGAGGTCAGACTCATTATACAGCCAAGGATGACCTTGAACTTCTGATCTTCCTGTCTCCACTATAGTTTTATGCAGCACTGGGGACTGAATCCAGGGCATCATGCAATCATGTATGCTAGCCAAGCACTCTACCAGCTGAGCTGTATCCCCAGACCTTAATCAACTTCCGCCTTCTCTTCTTCCTCCTCTTCTTCTTGTGTCCTTATTAGGAGGGATCTAGGTTGTGTGTGTGTGTGTGTGTGTGTGTGTGTGTCCTTGGCTGTCGTGGAACTCACAGAGCTCCACCTGCCTCTACCTCCTGAATGCTGGGATTAAAGTTGTGTACTACCCAGCCAGCCCATTATAACATATATACTTTCATGCATGCATAGCATGCATTTTGGTCACAGTTACCTCCTATTACCACCTCTTGTTCCCTTCTCCCGTCTCCTGATACCTGTCTTACCAGCTAATTACCTTTCTATTTTCATGTCTACTTTACTTTCTTTCTTTTTTAATCTGGACATGGTGGTGCATATTTTTGATCCCAGCATTCAGGAAGCAGAGGCTTTCTATTTTTTTTATGTTTAACTTTTCTTTTTCATTTACATGGTGCCAAGGCACATGCGTGGAAGTCAGGAGGACAACCCCTAACAGCCAATTCTCTCCTTCGATTATGTGGGACCGAGGACCCAACCAAACTCAGGTTATCAAGTTTTGTGGCAAGCTCTTTTAACTGGTGAGCCATCCTGCTAGCCCACGTTTTTTGTTATTTGTTTGTTTGTGGTGACCTAATATATTTCATGAGGGTTTCTCACAGTATCCTTCTTGAAGGATTATTTACCTGGGAGTGGCCTCCCTACTAGTGATCACTGAAGAAAATGTCTCTCTCCGCCTGCCCTAGCAACTATTATCTGCCTGCAAGTCCTCAGGGAGCAGAGGCAGGTCCTCGTACCTCCAGTCTCCACCATGGCAGGCTGCTATTTCCATTTCTCTTTCCTAACCAGACTGCCCACGTTTGCTGTGCCTTCAGACTTTCTCTTTAGCAGACACACACAGCCTTTTCCTCACTGGACAATTTTTTAGAAACTTGCATCAGACCAAAGTATCTGAGAACCTCCTGTGCACCCAGGAAATCTGCTCAAAGAATGCACATAAGGACACGCTGCCTCTGATTCGTTTTTCTTTCTTTTGTGTGTGTGTACGTGCACAAACGTTTATGGGGGGTGGGTGCATCAGTCCTTCTGGGCTGCGGCGTTCCTCATGGTCGCCAGCACATTGCTTAGCTCCTCTCGCATCTTCTTGGCACGAATGTATGTGCGCACTCTTTTCTTGATGAACTTGAGCGTGCTCTTGTCCTTGGACACCTTGAGATGCTCCGTGGCCACCCCTCGTAGGGCGCATACCTCCCGCATCATGCACCCCACCAACTTGATGCGCTTGGTGGCCGGCAGCGGAGGTGGGGGGCGGGGGGGGGGGGGATAGTGCATACCATGGCTTGGCTGCCAGTCTCCGATTACGGCTGCGACAGGAAGGACCGCGGCGCCACGCAGAACCCTGGGATACCTCACCTCTGATTTGCTGTGTTTCATCCTCTTCCAGAGTGCCCGGATGGATGGCCCGGCACTCCCCAGCCACGTCTCTGTGGAGCTCTGAGTACTCCAGTGGCTCTCTTCATCTTTTATAAAGTTCTGTCACTTTTCCTTTACTCTTTCATGTTGACATTTTTATTGCAGAGGACAGCCCCACAATGTCCTTCTCAGTGGATTCAGGTCATGCATTCTCAGCGGGAACACCATAGGAAGGAAGTAATGGCTTACTCTCTTTGTAACACCTGGTGTAAGGAGTCTGTCTGCCCACTATCAGTGATGCTAGCTTGCTCAAAGTGGTACCTGCTGGGTCAAGAAATAACAATAAATGATGTGGGTTTTTTTTTTCGCTTGTTTTGAGACAGGGTTTAATATAGTAGCCCAGGATGGGCTAAAATTCACTATGTACTTAAGGATGACCTTGAACTCCTGATCCTCCTGCCTCTACCTCCCTAGTGTAGACATTATCACTAGGATGACAGACACACACCACTATGCCTGGTTAATACGGTGCTGGGGGCAGAACCGAAGGTTTTGTGTACCCTAGGCAAGCACTCTACCAGCTGAGCTACATCCCTAGCTGAGAAAGATGCTTTTAATCTCTTGGTAATTAGTCGGTATTCAATGAGGAGATTCTGCTACCATTTGATTTAATATCTGCTGGTGATTTAAAAACATTTATTTTTAATAATGTGAATCTCTGTGTGTGGTTGTGTGTGCGTGTGTGCAGGTGACCTCAGAAGCCAGAGGTGTTGGAACCTCTTAGATCTGTAGTTACAGATGTTATGAGCTGCCATGTGGGTGCTGGGAATTGAACTAGGGTCCTCTGGAAGAGCACTCTTGCTCTAATCCTCTGAGCAGTCTCTCCAGCCCCTGTCGGTGATTCCTACTTTGGACTGCTGTTACAACTGCCATTGTCAAGTGTGTGTTATCTTGTACCATTCCATGTACATGTGTAGATGGGTATGCTACTGAAACGAACCTTTTTCCCTATTTGTTTATTAACTTTATTTATCCATTGCCGTCATCATGATTACTGTGTGTGTGCTTGCATGAATGCAGGTGTGACTGTTCCACTGTTTGAGCGTGGAGGTCAGAGAACAACTTTCAGAAGTCAGGTCTCTCTTTGCATCATGGGTTCTAGGGAGTGGGCTCAGGCCATGAGGCTCGGGTGGCACTTTGACCCAGTGAGCCATTTAATTTGCCCAGTTTTAAAACACAAAACAAACCACACACACACACACACACACACACACACACACACACACACAAACAAACAAACAAACAAAAAAACAACAACAAACCCCAAACAAACAAAAAACCCACCAACCCATGGCTGACAATGTGGCTTAGTTTGTAGAGTGCTTGTCTAGCATGGATGAGCCCTGTTTTCCTTCCCCAGCAAGGCATACGCCAGGCATGGTGGTTTGGACTTGTCACCCCAGGACTCAGAAGGTGGAGGCAGGAGGATCAGGGAGTTTAAGGTCATATTTAACTCCATAGCAAGTTCCACCAAGTCCGGGCATGATGAGACCCTGTTTCAAATAAGAAAGAAGACCTGTGTAGAATCTGGGTTACATAAAGAGATCCTATGTCAAACAAGCAATCAGTGTATATTACAAATGCACTCACACACTCATAAACATACACACACACAAACACGGCCACACATATGCTAGACACTCCCTCTACCAACTTGAGCCATATCCCCAGCTCAAATAATCTATCTATCTACCTACCTATCTACCTATCTATCTATCTATCTATCTATCTATCTATCTATCTATCTATCTATCTATCTATC
>CABHPH010178173.1:0-17628 GCA_902168325.1 Peromyscus nudipes
TGTGTGTGTGTGTGTGTGTGTGTGTGTGTGTGTGTGTGTGTGTGTGTTGGTGGTGTTCTAGTTTGATTTCTTCTGCCGGGATAAAACACACAGACCAGAAATAACTTAGAGGAAGAAAGGGTTTATTTGGTGTACAATTCCTGCTTACAGTCCACCACTTCAAGCAAAGCAAGGCAGGAGACCAAGCAGCCGGTCATATCACATCCACAGTCAAGAGCAGAGAAAAATGAATACACCCACGGTGCCTGCTTGCTTTCTCTCAACTAGTGTCTTCTACTGTCATATAGCTCAGGGCCCAGTCCATGAAACGGTACTGCCTACATTCAGGATGGCCCTTCCCACCTCAATTAATATTCAAACAATTCTCCCCAATCCCCAGATGATTGCTTAGGCCGGCCCGATCTAGATAATTCTTCATTAAAACTCCCTTCCTCCCAGGGCTAGAGAGAGGACTGCAAAGTTAAGAGCTCTTCATTCTTCTCCCAGAAGATCTGAGTTTGGTTCTCAACATCCACATTGAGTGGTTCACAACCCCCCCCCCTTTCCCCCCCCCCCCCCCCCCCCCCCCCACCAATTCTAGCTCTGTAGGATCTAACGCCCTCTTCTGGCCTGCACGGGCCAGAAGAAACATACTTAAATTTTTAAAAAAATTTCTAAAAATGCTCTCTTCCCAGGTGAAATAACCAGCACACACATAGGAGGGGTTTAGACAAGTTTTTTCTATGTAGGCCCGACTGGCCTAAAACTCATGGCGATCCACCTCCCTCAGACTCCCTAGTACTGGGATTCTAGGTGTATACCACCATGTCTTGACTGAATCTCTTTCTTGAATTCATTTAGTAGATTTTGATGTGTTTACCCTACCAGGGTGTTTGCTCATGTGCTTTCAAGCTTGTAGGGTTGTAGTAGCTGAGCCACATATTGTAAACCTAGAGAGATGTGGGTTCAAACCCCTTACTGACTGGATGAGCTCACTCTGAGAGATGAGAGAACAGTTTCCAGGAAGAAAATAATATTACTTCACTTTGTGGGTTGTCTGCCTCCATTGCTGTGGGCCTGTGGTGAGACAGAAGGGTCATGGAAGGAAAAGCATGTGGTTTGTGCTGGGTGGACAGCTCAGTTGGTGAAGTGCCTACCTTGTAAGAATGAGGGCCTGAATTTGAATCCATAACACCATATTAAAAACAAAAACAAAAAACCAGTACATATGGCAATGCATGCCTGGAACCCTATCACTGGGGAGGTGGAGACAGGTGGTCCCTCAACCTTATTGACTTAGTTGAATAATGAGCTTAGTTTAGTGAGAGACTCTGCCTCAAAGAATAGGTGGAGAGTGATTGGGAACCTCCCACCAGACCTCCCACCCCCACCCTGTTCTTTCTCTGTCCTTTAAAAAAATTTTTTTTTTTGTATTTTTAAGTATGTATGTATGTGTATCTGTATGGGGGTATGTGTACATGAGTACACACACCTGTGAAGGACAGAAGAGGGTGTCAGATCCCCTGGAGCTGAAGTTACAGGAGCTTGTGAGCTGCCTGATACGGGTGCTGGGACTGAATCTGGGTCCTCTGCTAGCGCAGTACACACTCATAACTGAACTATCTCTCCATCCCCTGTGTGTACATCTGAACACACACACACACACACACACACACACACACACACACACACACACCCCTCACCACCATCGTAAACATCAAGTGTTTGTTGAGTTGGACAAAGTTGGAAGAAAGCAGAGATAGTGAATGAGGACCAGGCCAGGACACAATATATATCCAAGGACATATCCTCAAGTCATCTACTTCTTTCAGATAAGTCTCACTTCCTACAATTTCCAGAACCTTCCAAAATCACACCACCAGCTGGGGAACAAATTTTCCATATATGAGCCTGTGGGGGTACATTTCATATTCAAATCATAAAATGTCGTGGAATATTCCTCTCTCTCTTTTTTCTACCAGAAAGTTAAAAATGTAAAAATGTAAAGCCCATCCTTAGCCTGCAAACCATACAAAATCAGGCAGAAGCCAGCTGGTGGTGGCGCACGCCTTTAATCCCAGCACTTGGGAGGCGGAGGCAGGTGGATCTCTGAGAGTTGGAGGTCAGCCTGGTCTACAGAGCTAGTTCTAGGAAAGCCAAGACTACACAAAGAAACCCTGTCTCGAAAAACAAACAAACAAACAATAGACAGAAGAAGAATTTCAGTTGTCCGAAACCCGATCTCAGTCATGGGCATAACATGTAACAATAAGTGTTTAACTGTGTGTAGTAAAGCAGGTAGATGAGTAAGCAAAGGCTGTAGTCGTAGCTCATTGGTAGACTGTTTGTGTAGCATACACAAAGTCCTTGTTCAGTCCTCAGCATCGCATGAACAAAGTGGTGATGCACACCTGTAATCCCAGCCCTAGGGAAGTGGAGGCAGGAGCATCACAAATTTAAGGCCATTTATATCTACAAAATGAGTTCAAGACCAGCGTGGGCTACATGAATCCTTGTCTCAAAAAAATTGAAACAGAATAAATCGGAAATCAATGGATGAATAAATAAATGTACTGGTGGTAGTAGTATGACCTGTGGTGTGTTTGGGCCTGAGCCATTCTGCTTTATGTGAATTTCATTTCCTTGACAGTTAATATTTCCATTTAAAATTTCATTATTACCATTATTGTCATTATTACTCTGTGTGTGTGTGTGTGTGTGCCCGCGCGCGCGCGTGAGCGCACGTGTGTGCACGCACACACACACGATGTCTCTGTGGTTGTGAGTGCAAAGGCATACATGTTGACGTCAGAGGAAAACCTTGTGAAGTCAGTTCTTTCCTTCCACCTTTATGTGGGTTTTAGGAATGGAAATCCAGCTTGCTCAACGGGTGCCTTTACTCACTGAGCCTTCTTGCTAATCCCAGTAACTTCATTTACCCTTGTGAAAGCTGAAGCGTTAGGAGGTGAAGTTGTTCAGCGATGAGACCAGGACTCCAGAGCAGGCACGTTCACCACAGCACTGTACCCCCACACCAAAACCACAGTTTCTAAAACTCTGCCAGACACATGCCTGTAAGCTCAGCTCTCAGGAGGCGGAGGCAGGAAGATTGAGAGTTTGAGACCAGTCTGGCCTACACAGCAAGATCATGTTTTAAAGGAATGATAATAGCACCTGTCATGGTGGCGTACAACTTTAATCTCAGCACTCAGGAGATAAAGGCAGGCAGATCTCTATGAGTTTGAGGCCAGACTCATCTACTTAGGACACTTCAGCCAGCCAAGGCTGCATAGTGAGAACTTGTCTCACACCCAACATACACACTGCGTGTGATGGTATACACGTGTTATCCCAGTACTCAGGAGGTGGTGGAGGCAGGAGGATCAGATGTTCAAAGTCATCTTAGGCTACACAGTGAGTTCGAGACCAGCCTAGGCTGCATGAGTCCTTATCTCAAAACCAAACCAAAGAGAACTCCATGCATAATATCAGTACCTTAGATCTTAGACTAGAATGATCCGGTCTAACTCCTTGTTCCCAGTGAAGACAGGAAGGCTCAGAGACAGGAGTCACTTTGGAGCTTATCATTGATACACCGGCACATTGATACATTGGCGCATTGATACTTCAGCACATTGATACATCAGCACATTGATACATTGGCGCATTGATACATCGGCACTTAAACCTGGAAAGAGTGGTGGCCGAGGTTGGAGCAGGAGAAAGGAAGGGACATCTCTGGTGGTCAAGTATCCCTCAAGGACCTGTTTGGGGAAGAAGCGGGAGGGCTCTTGACTAGTTAAATTTTATTTCTTTTTCATCACTGAAACAAAAGACCTAACAAAAGTAATTTAAGGTTGGAAGGGGTTACTCAGGCTCACAGTGGCAGGGTGCAGTCTACCCTGGTGGGAGGAGCGTGAGGCAGCCAGTCACATCAGCAATCAGAAGCCAACAGCCATGAAGGGTGGACTCAGATGGTACCACCCCTATTTAGGGTGAGTCTTCCCACCCCAGTTAGCCCCATCTAGAAACTCCCTTACACATATACCAGGAAGTTTGCCGCCTAGATGATTGTAGATTCCGTCAAGTTGACATTCAATTTTATCCATCGCAAAGCTGAAAATGGACAGTGTCTGCAGTGGTCCAGGCAATGGCAGATGAGATCTGTGATGGGCTGGAGGTGTCACATGGCTGTGTGAGAGAGGGATATTGACAGAGAATCAATAGACCCCATGACTGACTGACTGTTTGGAGAGGGGAGCTGGGAGGAAGCCAGGGTGGCATAGATTTTCCTTTTTTTTTCTTTCCTTTTTTGAGACAGGGCTTCTCTGTGTAGCCCTGGCTGTCATGGAACTCACTCTGTAGACCAGGCTGAACTCAGAAATCTGCCCGTCTGTGCCTCGTCACAGCTGGGATTTTAAAGACGTGTGCCACCACGGCCCAGCTTGCATAGATTTTCTTCTTGTAGGTCACAACAGACATACATGCACCCCATACTCACTCCAGTTCTCCAGCTCAGTCTGTACATTTAATTAAAACAAACACACATACATACCCTAGAACGGCCTTGAACTTGCAGTGTAGCTGAGAATGACCTTCACATTGTGATCTTGCTGCCTCTTCCCATGCCATTTCCCCCAGCACCGGGACTGTAGCCCATGGCATCACTGCTGGTGTATGCACTGCCGAGGACTGCATCTAGGTTCGTGCCCACTAGGCAAACACTCTACCAACCAAGCAACATCCCGAGCCCCACATCTGCGTTAAGATTCATTCATCAGCTATCCAATGTAGCAGGTCCCATGTGGTTAAATCTTAGGTGAACGCCCAGACACAGTCGCAAGACAGCCTCATCTCCATGTCATTCACGGCTTGTCACACATCTTCCCGGATCCCTCGAGTGTGTTTCCAATGCATCAGAAGACACTCAGGTTGCTCACTCTAGCCTATAAGGTCTTTTCGAATCTAGCTGGTGTTCAGGTCTGTGACCTCATCTCTGACCCACTAACACTCTCCACATTGCCATTGCTTTAGACTGTCTCAGCTTCATTCAGTTGCTTGAGAACGCAGATTTCAGCCTCACTACAGGACCTCTGCACTTCATTATTCCTCCCTGCAGGGATCTCTTCCTGACCCTCAGGGCCTCTTCAAAATTTCCTCTTCTGGCTGGGTTTGTGGTCTATGCCTGAATCCCAGCAATTAGGAAGCAGGGGGATTGTTTTGAGTTTGAGACCAGCCTGGGCTACACAATGAGTTTAAGGCAGGCCTGGGATACATGGTGAAACCCTGTCCAAAAAAAAAAAAAAGAAAAAAGAAAAGCAAAATGAGGCTGCAAGATAAAAGTGCTTGCCATCAAGACTGATAGGCTGAGTTCTTTTCTCAGGTCCCACATGGGGAGAAAGAACCAATCGATCTGCATGCTGTCCTCTGACCTCTGCATGCACACACAACACACTATACGAACAAATGTAAGCAAACAAAAATGAAGAAGTCAGGCAGGGGAGCAACAACTAGGCCAAGGGGAATCACCTGCACTAGAAACAATTTCTGATGTCTTCCCACCACTCCCTGTCTTTGTGTGTGTGTGTGTGTGTGTGTGTGTGTGTGTGTGTGTGTGTCCTGTGACTGTGGGTACACACGTGCAGAGGTCAGAGTGAGATGTGGAATGGCTTTCATTGTTGCGTCCTGTGCTTTTATCTTAAAAAAAAAAGTTTTATTTTTTGATTGTTTTTTGACAAGGTTTCTCTATGTACCCTTAGCTGTTCTGGAACTCACTCTGTAGACCAGGCTGGCCTCAAACTCAGAGATCCGCCGGCCTCTGCTTCCTGAGTGCTGGGATTAAAGGCATGCACCACCACGCCCAGCTCTGGGTTATTATCTTGAGACAGGGTCTATGACCGACCTAGAAATTTGTCTTTCGGGTGTCGCTGGATGGCCAGTGGGCCCTCAGGATGGATGTGTATCCCACACCCTGGTGCTGGGGTTACAGGCTCAGTAGCAAGGGTTGACTTTCTATGTACATAGATTTCCAGGGATTTGAACTCGGGTCCTCTGACCCACTGAGCCATACCTCCAATCTCCCCGTTTTTCTTAAGACAAGGTCTCTAGCCCAGGCTGGCCCGGAACTCACTATGTAACCGAAGATGATAGTGAATTCCTGAACTGTGTGCCTTAACATCATTAGTGCTGGGATCACAGGCATGGACCACTGTGTCTGCAGTGCCAATGCTGCTAGGAATCAAACCCAGGGCTTTGTTCATGCTAGTTCAGCAGACTACCAACACCCACACTCACATACATGTTTTTTATATCCCTTATCACTAGTCTCATTATTATTATTAATATTTTTAAGGAAGGGTTTCCTGTGCAGCCCTGGGTGTCCTTGAAACAAGCTTTGTAGACCAGGCTGACCTAGAACTCACAGAGAGAGATCCACCTGCCTCTGCCTCCCAAGTGTTGGAATTAAAGGTGTGTGCCACCGCTGCCTGGCTCATTTTATTATTTTTCTACCTGCTTCTTTCAGAATAAACTCTAAAGGACATGCACCTTTTCTTTCCTTTTTTTTTTTGCACCTTTTCTTCTATCCTCCCCTTTCCCTCCCCCCCCATCTCTGTGGTGTGTATGTGGTTGAGGTGAATGTTCATGTGTGTGCATGTATGTTGAGGCCCTAGGCTGAGGTCGGGAATAATTCCTGATCACTTTTCCTTCATTTTCATTGAAGCAGGGTCTCTCAATCAAACTCAGAGCTCACTGATATGGCTAATGTCACTGGAAAGCTTGTTCTGGGACCCTCTGTTTCCACCTCTGAGGCTGGAATTACAGGCAGATCACCACATCCACCAGGCATTTTCTTAGGTTCTGTGTTGCTGGAGATCTTCTCTCCAGCTCCCAAGTCCCGCCAGTCTCCGAACCCACTTATAAAATAAACACACAGACGCTTACAGAAGGTAGAGGGGAGACTGCCTGGAGCCGCGGCCAGGAGAAGGAAGATGTAAAGTACCGGTAAGCCACGAGCCACGTGGCAAAGTAGAGATTAATAGAAATGGGCTAAATATAAGAGTAAGAGCTAGACAATGATAGGCCTGAGCTAATGGCCAAGCAGTTTAAATAACGTAAGCGTCTGTGTGTTTATTTTATAAGTGGGTTCGGAGACTGGCTGGACTTGGGAGCTGGAGAGAAGATCTCCAGCAACAGTTCTGAGCTTCTAAACTCCGGTCCTCACATTTGCATGGCAAGCAGTTTAACTACAGAGCCATCCCCCTAGCCCATCAGGGAACCTTTCAAATGTATTCTCACTTGTGTCTGAAGAACCCATATGAGTTTCTGCTAGAGAGGACACACATTTGGAGAGTGGATGAGTGTATGAATGACAAAGCTGGTATTCCCAGAAAAGAGAATATGCATTGGCCTGGCACAACGTGCTGGGGGAGCAGCAGGGATGCCTTCTAGAGGAAGTGGATGTACAGAGGGAGATGGTCAAAGAAAGCCAGGTGCCTTGTAATGAAATGCAATGCATGGCACATGCTGAGGCCCGGGAGACCATCAGACCAGCAGCGGCTGCTACTGAGGTTGTCCATGGTCCTGAATCTCTGATCTAAAGTCACGGCGATTGTGTTCAGCTTGGGATGGGATACTTCTGTGAGCTGGGATTTGTGGACAAATGAACTTGAGGGAACAGGAAGAGATAATGAGAGATATGCACTGCAGGTTTAGAAATGGAGAGAGAGGGGGAGAGAGAGAGAGAGAGAGAGAGAGAGAGAGAGAGAGAGAGAGAGAGAGGAAGAGAGAGAGAGAGAGAGCGCCATATTCAGAGACACTGCCAAATGGTTAGTCTGATCTTGCAGGCTTGTCTTTTCAGCTACTGGGGAGGCTCAGGCCAGTTCAAGGACTGCCCAGGCTACAGAGTAAGTTTAAAGAAGGCTTTATTAATTTAGCAAGACTATGCTTCAAAACAAACCAAAAAGTAGAAGTGGATTGAGGTGTGTGTGTGTGGTGGGGGGGTGGTGGTGGGAGAGATGGCTCAATGGTTAAGAGAGCATGTTGCTCTGCCAGAGGACCAGAGTGTGATTTAAGCACCCATGTCTGATGGCTCACCATAGCCTGTAACTCCAACTCCAGGGGGTCTGATGGCCTCTTCTGGCAGGCAACCGCATGCACAAGTGCTCATACATTCACACAGACACACACACACATAAGTAATTAATAAAGTACATACTTTATTATTATTTTTAATTTTGTGTGCATTGGTGTTTTGCCTACATGTATGTCTATGTGAGGGGACCAGATCCCCTGGAATCAGAGTTATAGACAGTTGTGTGTAGCATGAATCTTAAAAGTTCTTATTAATAAAATCAAACCCGAGGCCAGTTATTGGGGTGAACACTGGAAGGTCAGAGAGACAGAACAAGCCACAGCTATCTCACCTCGATGGATCCTCAGCTGGTCTTGTTTCCTCAGACTGGATGCCCCGAGCCCTCATCCAGAATGGGTCTCAGCTGAACTGCTGCTAGAAGCCTGAAAGCTTAACCAGCCACATGCTTCTCCAGGCCGCTTCTCCAGGCCAAATGCCTCTAGTTTCTGGTCCTCAGACCTTATATACTTTTCTGCTTTCTACCACCACTCCCTGGGATTAAAGGCTGACTTTCTGGGATTAAAGGCGTGGGTCACCATGCTTGGCTGTTTCCCATGTGGCCTTGAACTCACAGAGATCTAGAGGGATTTCTGTCTCTGGAATGCTAGGATTAAAGGCGTATGCTACCACTGCCTATCCTCATGTTTAATATTGTGGCTGTTCTGTCTCTGACCCCAGATAAGTTTATTAAGGTACACAATATTTTGGAACACAATACCACCACAGTTGTGAGTTGCCATGTGGGTGCTGGGAATTGAACCCAGGTCCAGGTCCTTTGGAAGAGCAGCCAGTGCTCTTAACCTCTGAGCCATCTCTCCAGCCCCTGTACACACACACACACACACACACACACACACACACACACATATTTAAAGGGTTATGGATATAGCTCAGCTGTAGATTGCTTCTTGTCTAGAATGCCCAGATGAGGGATTAGGGATATGATTTAGTAGTAGAGCCCATCCTAGAATCCCCTAGTGAGAGGTGGGGGTGGGACTTAGTGATAGAGCCTCTATCTAGAACTTACCACTAAGGAGCTGGAGGCATAGCTAAATGGTAGAGCACCTGCCTAGAATCTCTAGTGAGGGGATGAGGTGTGGCTCAGTGGTAGAATCCCTGCCTAGATTCTCTCCGAGAGAGGCTGGGAGTGTGACTCAGTGGTAGGGCACTTGCCTAGCATTCTGGAGGCCCTAGGTTCAATCTCCATCACTCCAGGGTAGCAGGGAGACTAGACCAGTTAATGAAATTCTCCAGAAGTTCCATATACTTGTCTTAGCTAGGGTTTCTATTCTGGGACAAAACACCACATGACCAAAAAACAAGTTGGGGAGGAAAGGGTATATTTGACTTACATTTCCACATTTCAGTTCATCACTGAAGTAAGTCAGGACAGGAACTCAAGCAGGGTAAGATCCTGGAGACAAAAGCTGATGCAGAGGCCATTGAGGCTATTGCTTATTTACTTGCTTCACATGGCTTGCTCAGCCTGCTTTCTTATAGAACCCAGGACCAGCACTAGGGATGGCACCACCCATCACGGGCTGGACACTCCTCCATTGATCACTAATTGAGAAAACGCCTTACAACTGGATCTCATCGAGGCGTTTCCTCCACGGAGGTTCCTTCCTCTGATGACTCTAGCTTGTGTCAAGTTGACACACAGAACCAGCCAGTACACTACCATCTCGCGTGTGCTGAATACTATGTTAGATCCTAGGAATGCAATAGAAAAGATGTTGGGCCCCTTCCTAGCATTATGAGATTATATACCTTTCTAGTGAGGTGGGAACGATGTACAATAAAAAGTAACAGATACGGAATACAGTTTAGGTAGTGATGAATGCAATAGTGAGAACCATTTAGGGGCCAGTAAGCAAGTACAGATGCTTGCTGCCAGCCTCACAACCTGGCCTCTGTCCTTCAGACCCACATGACAGAAGGAGAGAACTAACTCCTTCTTGTTCTTCACTGACCCACACATTCCATGGTGTGCCTCCATCCCCTGCTCACAAAATTAATTAACTAATTAATTAATAGAATAAGGCAGGTGGGAGAAAAATGAAAGATAAGGAATAATTTTATCCACCTATCTGAACCATCCAGCTTTTAGATGTTTCTCCTGTCTCTCCTTCCTCTTTCTCTTTTCCCTTATTCGGCCTCCTTATGCCGGTGTGCGCATGCACATATGGGTGCAGTGCCAATGGAGGCCAGAAGAGGGTGTCAAATCCCTTGAAACTGGAGTTACAGGTGGCTGTGAGCTGTCTGACATGGGTAATGAGAACTGAACTTGAGTCCTCTGGAAGAGTGGCAAGTGTCCTCCACAGCTGAGCCATCTCTCCAGATTCCCTCCTTTCTCTCCACACACCATGTACCTTCCGCCCCCCAAAACACTGGAGATTGAACCCAGGATCTCCCATTTGCCAAATGTTCTACCACTGAGCTACATCCCAATCATTTTTATAGTTTGGATGTGATGGGGTCCTTGTGTGAACTCTCTCTATATAGCTCAGGGAAACCTTACACTTGGCATCCTCCTGCCTCTGTCTGCTGAGTAGCTGTGATTACCAATTACATTTTTTCTTTCCCATTTCAAAATAAGTTTTAGAGCCAGGTATGGTAGTACACACATGGTGGCGCCCATCCCAGCACTTGGGAGGTGGAGGCAGATGGATCTCTGTGAGTTCAAGGCCAGCCTGGTCTACAGAGCCAGTTCTAGGACAGCCAGAGCTACATACAGAAACTTTGCCACCCCCCCCCAAGGAGATTGCAAGTTTAAGGCTAACTTGGGGTATAGACTGAGGCTCTGTCTCAAAAAAGCAGGAGTGGTTGGAGAGAGAGAGAGAGAGAGAGAGAGAGAGAGAGAGAGAGAGAGAGGAAAATAAATAGATATCATGTCATTTTCTTGTTTAAGTAAGGGGGCTGGGGAGATGGCTCACTGGGTAAAGTGTTTGCCACCCAAGCGTGAGGACCTGAGTTTAATCCCCACCCCCCACATACAAGTCTTGTTTGGAGCACACATCGGCGGTCTGAAACCCCAGAACTGGGGAAGTGGAGACAGGAGGATTCCTGGGGCTCCCTGGCCAGTCAGGAATCTGACTAATCTAATTCTTGATCTCTAAGTTCAGGGAGACACCCTGTCTCAACAAACTAAGGTGAAGAGAGATTAAGGGAGATGGCTTGTGTTGACCTCCTGCACCCAGGCACCCACACGCACACACGCACACACCCACACCCACCCACACCCACACCCACACACACACACACACACACACACACACATGTGTCTGAGCACACAGAAACATGAACATGTACAGATACGTATCACACATTCTTTTGCATGAGTACAATGCCAATACATCACACCTAAAATTTGACACACACACACACACACACACACACACACACACACACACACATGCAAAAATGTATACACAGGCAAAACACCAATGCAAATAAAATAAAAGTGGAAAGAAAAAAGAACATCTTTTCTAGGGCTGGGTAGCTCAGGGGTTCTGAGTGTGCCTACTTGAGGCTCTGTGTTTAACAGCATAAAAAAAGAAAAAAGGAAAAAGGGTGTGTGGGGGGGGGTGTGGGGGGGGGAGGCTGTGTTTTTTAGGTTTCCCTTCAGAGCCAGGACTTCATCCAGCCTCTTGAATTTTATTTTGTTGAAGTCTTTTTGGTATTTACTGGCTCTACCACTCTTTTTCTGCCCCGCCCCCCAACATTTACTTTTAAAATTTGGAAAGAATAGTATAAGGAAATCCCATGCACCCTTCATTTGGTTCCAACAATTGCCAGCATATGGCGGATCTTTTTTTAGTCAGACACTGCCATGTCCCCCTTCCGTACTTTGCTGCCTTATTTTAAAGCCAGCCTCAGACACCAGTAACTCATTTTGTCCTCACGAATTTTAGTATGTCTCCGAGTAAGAAGTACTCTTTTATTTACGCCAGCCACACTAGCCACGGTACCACGATGAAGCCCGAACAAACAAACCAAAGAGAGTAAGTTAATGCCATCTAATATTTACTTACTGTTCATTCCCCCCACACTGGTCTCATAAATTGCCTTTTTACTGTGAGCGGGTTGCAAATCTGTATGTAAATTACGCACGGGCATTTAGCTGACGGCTCTCCAAAGCCTCCTTTATACTCAGACAGTCTCTTTTTTCCTTTTAAAAATATTATTACATTTATTTATCTGTGGCTGTGCAGGTGTGCACCAAGGGATGTGTGTAGCGGGGGTCAGAGGAAAACCTGTGAGAGCCCGTTCTCTCCTTCCCCGTGTGGGCTCTAGGGATCAAACTTGGCAGCAAGCACACACACACTTACCTAGCCACCCTCTTTTTCCTCCTTTGTGCTCTCCCTCCTCTCCTCCCTCCCTCCTCCCATTCTTTTCCTTCATTTGTTTTTGTTTTTTGTTTTTTTTGGGGAGAAACATGGCAGTTTGTGGTATAGATTCCTCATGTTCTGTGTTCTTCTAAAGACATTCCATGCTGTGGTTGAATCCATCTATCCATCTTTGTGAACTAGGATTTGGAAGAAGTTTGGGAAAGCGTGGGTTTGACTTCTTGTTGTTTTGTCAAGAGCACTTCCTAAAGCTGAGTGTGTGGGGCACACATCTGTAATCCCACCATTTAGGAGATAAAGACAGGAGGATCGGGAACTCAAGGTCATCCTTGGCTACTACATAGTCAGTTCAAGGCCAGGCTGGTTTACATGATAGATGGGGCTATTAAAGTTCTATTAGGAAATGCAGTGTCTTCTCTCTCTCTCTCTCTCTCTCTCTCTCTCTCTCTCTCTCTCTCTCTCCTGCAACAATTGATCCCTGATCCAGGCAGCACCCTCAGAATACTGAAGGGCGGGATTTCTGTAGAATACCCCCTACCCTGCATTTTTGTTTTGTTGAGACAGGGTCTCTCTGTGTAGACCTGACTGTCGTGGAACTTGCTCTGTAGACCAGGCTGGCCTCTAACTCACAGAGACCCACCTGCTTCTGCCTCCAGAGTGCTGGGATTACAGGCTTGTGCCACCACCACCCAGCTCCCACCCTGCATTTTTATCTGTTTTCTTGCTTAGCATAGTCTTTTTTTTCTGTCCCCCCTGGAATCTAGACGTTATGCCTGGACTTGAGGCTTATATGGTGTTTGGGTTAAACATGATTGGCATCAAGAAAAAAAGGGCTGTTATGAGCTTTGTGGCCCTTTTCTTCAGGGCAGAGCTGCATCTCTTCAGATAGTGTCTGCATTCACTTCTCCTGGGCAGATGTTAACAGATGTTTATTCTCTCAAGATAGGTCACCAGCGAAGAACCAGAGTAGTTACTGCACCAAATCCCAGCTTGGTGAATTTGTGAGTTTGTTGATTGGGCTTACTGACAGGAGGATGGGTGACGGGTTACCTGCAGAAGTGTGAGTGACCCCAAAGCAGCTGTACCCTGGCATGGATGACCACTTCCCCCTAGCTGCATAAATGAAGCTTCAACTAACTCTGTATACTGCCTAGCATCATCGAAGATCTGGAGCAGAACTACATACAGCTGTCAGGGAGGGAGGGCGGGGCTGGAACCGTAGTGGCGGTCAGAGGACAGCTTGCTTGAATCAGCCCTCTGCTCCCACCATGTGAGTTTTGAGGATCAAACTCAAGTCATCAGGCTTGGCCGCAGTCCTGCTGAGTCATCTCGGCAGCCCACTATTGTTTTTATTTTTACGTTTTTAGAGGTTTGAGAGTCTCATTCTGTTGCCCAAGATGGCTTCCAACTCACAGCAATCCTCCTGCTTCAGCCTTCTGAGTGCTGGGGTTAGAGACAGGAACCACCATGCCCCGGTGCTTCCTTCTTCTGTTTGTTGCCCCTCCTTGCATCAGGCTAGCCCTCACCATGGACAGCATCCTTTTCACACTCTCCCTTCAGCTCAGCGGCCTTCTTGTGTAGCTGCCAATCATCCACAGCATGCCCGATCCACGGCTTACCTGGTCTCTTTGCAACACCACCATGGCCAGGCTCAGCTGTTCTCGGGTTTGAGGGCAAAACTCAGAACATAAAAGAAGGCCAAAGGAGGCCTCTTGGATGAATATGGACCTTTGAACTTCGAACATTTTTGTTTGTTTCTTTGTTGTTTTTGAATCAGGATGTCCTGTAACCTAGGCTGAGGTCAGACTCATTATACAGCCAAGGATGACCTTGAACTTCTGATCTTCCTGTCTCCACTATAGTTTTATGCAGCACTGGGGACTGAATCCAGGGCATCATGCAATCATGTATGCTAGCCAAGCACTCTACCAGCTGAGCTGTATCCCCAGACCTTAATCAACTTCCGCCTTCTCTTCTTCCTCCTCTTCTTCTTGTGTCCTTATTAGGAGGGATCTAGGTTGTGTGTGTGTGTGTGTGTGTGTGTGTGTGTCCTTGGCTGTCGTGGAACTCACAGAGCTCCACCTGCCTCTACCTCCTGAATGCTGGGATTAAAGTTGTGTACTACCCAGCCAGCCCATTATAACATATATACTTTCATGCATGCATAGCATGCATTTTGGTCACAGTTACCTCCTATTACCACCTCTTGTTCCCTTCTCCCGTCTCCTGATACCTGTCTTACCAGCTAATTACCTTTCTATTTTCATGTCTACTTTACTTTCTTTCTTTTTTAATCTGGACATGGTGGTGCATATTTTTGATCCCAGCATTCAGGAAGCAGAGGCTTTCTATTTTTTTTATGTTTAACTTTTCTTTTTCATTTACATGGTGCCAAGGCACATGCGTGGAAGTCAGGAGGACAACCCCTAACAGCCAATTCTCTCCTTCGATTATGTGGGACCGAGGACCCAACCAAACTCAGGTTATCAAGTTTTGTGGCAAGCTCTTTTAACTGGTGAGCCATCCTGCTAGCCCACGTTTTTTGTTATTTGTTTGTTTGTGGTGACCTAATATATTTCATGAGGGTTTCTCACAGTATCCTTCTTGAAGGATTATTTACCTGGGAGTGGCCTCCCTACTAGTGATCACTGAAGAAAATGTCTCTCTCCGCCTGCCCTAGCAACTATTATCTGCCTGCAAGTCCTCAGGGAGCAGAGGCAGGTCCTCGTACCTCCAGTCTCCACCATGGCAGGCTGCTATTTCCATTTCTCTTTCCTAACCAGACTGCCCACGTTTGCTGTGCCTTCAGACTTTCTCTTTAGCAGACACACACAGCCTTTTCCTCACTGGACAATTTTTTAGAAACTTGCATCAGACCAAAGTATCTGAGAACCTCCTGTGCACCCAGGAAATCTGCTCAAAGAATGCACATAAGGACACGCTGCCTCTGATTCGTTTTTCTTTCTTTTGTGTGTGTGTACGTGCACAAACGTTTATGGGGGGTGGGTGCATCAGTCCTTCTGGGCTGCGGCGTTCCTCATGGTCGCCAGCACATTGCTTAGCTCCTCTCGCATCTTCTTGGCACGAATGTATGTGCGCACTCTTTTCTTGATGAACTTGAGCGTGCTCTTGTCCTTGGACACCTTGAGATGCTCCGTGGCCACCCCTCGTAGGGCGCATACCTCCCGCATCATGCACCCCACCAACTTGATGCGCTTGGTGGCCGGCAGCGGAGGTGGGGGGCGGGGGGGGGGGGGATAGTGCATACCATGGCTTGGCTGCCAGTCTCCGATTACGGCTGCGACAGGAAGGACCGCGGCGCCACGCAGAACCCTGGGATACCTCACCTCTGATTTGCTGTGTTTCATCCTCTTCCAGAGTGCCCGGATGGATGGCCCGGCACTCCCCAGCCACGTCTCTGTGGAGCTCTGAGTACTCCAGTGGCTCTCTTCATCTTTTATAAAGTTCTGTCACTTTTCCTTTACTCTTTCATGTTGACATTTTTATTGCAGAGGACAGCCCCACAATGTCCTTCTCAGTGGATTCAGGTCATGCATTCTCAGCGGGAACACCATAGGAAGGAAGTAATGGCTTACTCTCTTTGTAACACCTGGTGTAAGGAGTCTGTCTGCCCACTATCAGTGATGCTAGCTTGCTCAAAGTGGTACCTGCTGGGTCAAGAAATAACAATAAATGATGTGGGTTTTTTTTTTCGCTTGTTTTGAGACAGGGTTTAATATAGTAGCCCAGGATGGGCTAAAATTCACTATGTACTTAAGGATGACCTTGAACTCCTGATCCTCCTGCCTCTACCTCCCTAGTGTAGACATTATCACTAGGATGACAGACACACACCACTATGCCTGGTTAATACGGTGCTGGGGGCAGAACCGAAGGTTTTGTGTACCCTAGGCAAGCACTCTACCAGCTGAGCTACATCCCTAGCTGAGAAAGATGCTTTTAATCTCTTGGTAATTAGTCGGTATTCAATGAGGAGATTCTGCTACCATTTGATTTAATATCTGCTGGTGATTTAAAAACATTTATTTTTAATAATGTGAATCTCTGTGTGTGGTTGTGTGTGCGTGTGTGCAGGTGACCTCAGAAGCCAGAGGTGTTGGAACCTCTTAGATCTGTAGTTACAGATGTTATGAGCTGCCATGTGGGTGCTGGGAATTGAACTAGGGTCCTCTGGAAGAGCACTCTTGCTCTAATCCTCTGAGCAGTCTCTCCAGCCCCTGTCGGTGATTCCTACTTGCGACTGCTGTTACAACTGCCATTGTCAAGTGTGTGTTATCTTGTACCATTCCATGTACATGTGTAGATGGGTATGCTACTGAAACGAACCTTTTTCCCTATTTGTTTATTAACTTTATTTATCCATTGCCGTCATCATGATTACTGTGTGTGTGCTTGCATGAATGCAGGTGTGACTGTTCCACTGTTTGAGCGTGGAGGTCAGAGAACAACTTTCAGAAGTCAGGTCTCTCTTTGCATCATGGGTTCTAGGGAGTGGGCTCAGGCCATGAGGCTCGGGTGGCACTTTGACCCAGTGAGCCATTTAATTTGCCCAGTTTTAAAACACAAAACAAACCACACACACACACACACACACACACACACACACACACACACAAACAAACAAACAAACAAAAAAACAACAACAAACCCCAAACAAACAAAAAACCCACCAACCCATGGCTGACAATGTGGCTTAGTTTGTAGAGTGCTTGTCTAGCATGGATGAGCCCTGTTTTCCTTCCCCAGCAATGCATACGCCAGGCATGGTGGTTTGGACTTGTCACCCCAGGACTCAGAAGGTAGAGGCAGGAGGATCAGGGAGTTTAAGGTCATATTTAACTCCATAGCAAGTTCCACCAAGTCCGGGCATGATGAGACCCTGTTTCAAATAAGAAAGAAGACCTGTGTAGAATCTGGGTTACATAAAGAGATCCTATGTCAAACAAGCAATCAGTGTATATTACAAATGCACTCACACACTCATAAACATACACACACACAAACACGGCCACACATATGCTAGACACTCCCTCTACCAACTTGAGCCATATCCCCAGCTCAAATAATCTATCTATCTACCTACCTATCTACCTATCTATCTATCTATCTATCTATCTATCTATCTATCTATCTATCTATCTATCTATC
>CABHPH010178174.1:0-13173 GCA_902168325.1 Peromyscus nudipes
ATCTATCTATCTATCTATCTATCTATCTATCTATCTATCTATCTATCCATCCACCTATCTATCTATCCATCTATCTAGATATATTATTATATATTTATATTATATACGTTATATATCTATATATCAGTGGATTATAAGCCTTCACTTTAATGACTCATTTGTTGCTCAAACTGTCCTCAATTTGACTCAGGAAACTCTTTGAGCTAGTTGCCATGTCCCTTTTTGACCATCTCCCATCATTTTTGAGCTCATTCTTTTTCTTTTTAAAGCTATCTTTGTTTTTAATTTAATGTGTACGAGTGTTTGTCAGCATGCATGGGTATACATACAGTTTATAGTGCCCACAAAGGCCAGAGAGGGTGTTGGATCCCCTGGAATTGGCTGTGAACTTCTCGATGTGGGTGCTGAGAACTGAACCCAGTTTAACTGGGAGAGAAGAAACCACTGAGCCGTCTCTCAAGCCCCTTGAGCACTTTCTTATTTTGGGGCCAGAGTATACTTTTAATGTGACTGTCCTTGGCTTTGGAGAAGCTGTTTCTTCAGAAAGTCCTGTTTCCTTTCAGTGGGGGATGGATTCAGAAAGTAAGAGGTACAGGTAGGCATCATGGCGTGCCTATAGGATCTGAACTTAGGAGTTGGAAGCAGAAGGATCAACGGTTTGAAGTCAGTCTGGGCTGCATAGCACGAGAGATCCTACTCTATCTCGACAAACCAAACATATATATAATTTGGGGTGGGGAGAGAGGGAGGAGGAAAGCTAGAGAAAGAAAAGTTACTGGGATCGTTCTCCACTCTTTTATTTTTATTTATTTATTTGTTCTTGTTTGCTTTGCTTTTGAGATGGCGTTTTGCTGTGTCGCTTGGGCTGGTCTCCAACTGTGCCCCTCTCCCTTCAGCAAGCTCTCTGCCGTCACACCTGGCTTTGATTTTGTTCCTTGAATGTATAAAATATGAACATAATTCCCGAGATCAGAATCATGCAAAACTGTGCGCTTTTCCTCGTCTCCTTGTGCTACCTACTCCCTGATGCAATCAGCCTTGCTTGTTCGTTGGTTTTCCTTCTTATGCTTAGTTTTGCAAAAACAAGCAGATGCATGTGTATTCTCTCTCTCTTTCCCATTTCAACACTGAGGACTGAGTTTAGGGCCTCATACATGCTTGACAAGTGCTCCTCTGCTTCCACATCCCCAGCCTGGGGAATTCTAGGTAGGGACTCTACCACTGAACCACACCCCCAGCCCCTCACTGGGGGATTCTAGGCAGGGGCTCTACCACTGAGCCACACCCCAGCCCCTCACTGGGGGATTCTAGGCAGGGGCTCTACCACTGAGCCATGTCTCTAGCCCCTTGCTGCAGGATTCTAGGTCAGTGTTCTAGCACTGAGCTACACTCTCACCCCTCTTTTTTCCCCCATTATTTTGACACAGTCTTACTAGGTTACTCAGGCTGGCTTTGAACTCACAATGAACAAGTCTAGTTATGAACTTTCAGATGTGGGTTCTCTGCAAGTGCACCAAGTACTCTTAAACCCTGACCTGAGCCATCTCTTGAGTCCTCCTACTGTACTTTTTTTTTTTTTTTAATATTTTCATATGTACGGATGTTTTGACTATATGTACGTCTGTGTGCCTGGTGCCCATAGAAGCCAGAAGGGGCTGTCAGATCCCTAGGACCAGAATTATAGACACTTGTGAGCTGCCATTGTGGTGCGGAGAATTGAACCTAGGTCCTCTGGAAAAGCTGCCAGTGTTCTTAACCATTAAGCCATCTCTCCATCCCTCCTGTTCTGTTCTTAAGGCAATCTGAATTTGATCCCCCAGAAATCTCATAAAAGAAGGACACAATAGACTCCACATAGGTGTCCCTTAAACTCCACGTGTTTACCTTGTTAGGTATGACATCCCCCTCAAACACTGCCTGATCGATCTCATACAATAACAAACACCTTTTTGTTTGTTTGTTTTTTGAGACAGGGTTTCTCTGTAGCTTTGGAGGCTGTCCTGGAACTCACTGTGTAGAACAGGCTGACCTCAAACTCATGGAGATCCACCTGCCTCTGCCTCTGGAATGCTGGGATTAAAGGTGTGAGCCAACACTTTTTTTTTGGTTTTTTGAAACAGGGTTTCTCTGTGTAGCTTTGTGCCTTTCCTGGAACTCACTTGGTAGCCCAGGTTGGCCTTGAACTCACAGAGATCCGCCTGCCTCTGCCTCCCGAGTGCTGGGATTAAAGGCGTGCGCCACCACCGCCCGGCCGTTGTTTTGGTTTTTTTTTTTTTTTTTTTTGAGACAGGGTTTCTCTGTGTAGCTTTGCGCCTTTCCTGGAGCTCACTTGGTAGCCCAGGCTGGCCTCGAACTCACAGAGATCCGCCTGGCTCTGCCTCCCGAGTGCTGGGATTAAAGGCGTGAGCCACCAACGCCCAGCTGTTTTGTTTTGTTTTAACAAATACTTTTTAAAATGATCCCTTTTCTCATGCTTGAAAGTACATTCTAAGCCAGGTATGGTGGCGAACACCTTTAATCTCAAAACTTGAGAGGCAGATGCAGGAAGATCTCAATGAGTTTGAGGCCAGCTAGGTCTACATAGTGAGTTCCAGGACAGCCAGGGCTATGTAGAGAGAGGCTGTCTGAAAACAACAAACAAAAAAAGTACATTCTCTATACTCTTACGCGCATTTTCAGTTCTTTCATCTTACATTTTATTTATTTATGGACTGATTGATGGGTTTTGGAGACAAAGTCTCATATAGCCCAGGTTGACCTTGAACTCCTGATCCTTCTTCCTCTACCTTCCCAGTACTGGGATTACAAGCATGCACCACTACACCTGGTTATATGCAGTGCTGGGCATGGAACTCAGGGTTTCATGCATGCTAGGCAGGCACTCCACCACTGAATTATACCCAACACTTTCCCATATTTTTGTTTTTGTTTTTTCAAGACAGGGCTTCTCTGTGTAGCCCTGGCTGTCCTGGAACTCTCTCTGTAGACCAGGCTGGCCTCAGACTCAGAGATCCACCTGTCTCGTCTTCTGAGTGCAGCTGTTAAAGGTGTGTGCCACTACCCCTTGCCTTAACACTTTCCCATATTTTTCAGTGAAGAAATAAAGGAAGGAAAGGATTTGCTTGTGCATATATAGCATTCATATCCTTGATGAGATATTGCCAGGATTGGGTTAAAAGATGAATTCACTTGTAGTTTTTTGTTTTTTTAAGAGTACAAGTGTTGGTCTGCAAGTATGTCTGTGCACCATGTGTGTGCAGTGTCTATGGAGGTCAGAAGAGGGCATCAGATACCTCGGAACTGGAGTTACAGACAGTTGTGAGCCACTGTGTGGATGCTGGGAACTGAACTTGGGTCCTCTGCAAGAGCAACAAATGCTCTTAATGGCTAAGCCATCTCTCCAGTCTCTAATGAGTGTATTAAATATTTTTTCATTTATTTAATTATTGAGGGGTATGTGCAAGTGCCAGAAAGCTCATTTAGAGGTTAGAGCTCAGAGGACAACTTGTAGGTGTCAATTCTCTTTCTACCATGTATATCTTGGGGATTGAACTCAGGTCTTCAGGGTTGTCAGCAAGCTCCCTTATCCACTGAGCCATCTCATAGGCATGGAATTCATAGACTTTAAACATTTAAGGTATAACTCACATAAGACACAACTCATACATTACCGTGACTTTTAGTAGAGCCAAGGCTATGCACTTATCCCTTTAGCTGATTTTACCAGATCCGTAGGACTGGGTTATAGACAGTTGTGAGCTCCATTGTGGTGCAGAGAATTGATCCCAGGTCTTCTGAAAGAGCAGCCAGTGCTCTTAACCATTGAGCCATCTCTCCAGGCCTCCTAAGAATACTTACACTATGTGTGTGTGTGTGTGTGTGTGTGTGTGTGTGTGTGTATGTGTGTGTGTATGCTTGAAAGCCTGAGGTTGACACATGGTATTGCTCTCCACCTTATTTTTGCCATGGATCTCATCTTCTAGGACTTGGACAAGGACCTATTTTTTGACCCCCTTGTTCTTCTTATCCCAGACAGCTTTGTGCCTTCTGTGGACCCCATTGTGTTCAGTGGGACAGACTTTGTAGCACATGTCACCATGCGCAGTATGGGCGGTCACTATCCTGTCTTTTACCTCTTGCATTTGCCCTGAGGTCTCATATGGTAGATGTGGGGTGGGATGAGGGCAGCTGGTGGATTCATCTCTGGGTTCTCTACACCCAACCTAGGCCTGGAACAGAGGTCCTTCAAAACACAGAAGTTAAGTCCAGCCTGGACACACAGGCTTGTCATGACAGCTATTTGGGAGGCTGAGACAGGAGAGATCAAAAGTTCACAGCCTGCCTGAGCAAGTTTCTGATACCCTGTCTCAAAAAGTAAAAAGAGGGCCAGGGCACTCAGGAAGCAGAGCCAGGCAGATCTCTGTGAGTTCGAGGCCAGCCTGGGCTACAGAGTGAGTTCCAGGAAAGGTGCAAAGCTACACAGAGAAACCCTGTTTCGAAAAACCAAAAAAAAAAAAAAAAAAAAAAAGAGGGCCAGGGACAGAGCTCAGTGATTGAGCTCCAGCCTAGAATCTACTAGGGGTTGAGAATCAGCTGTGGAGTACCTGCCTAGGATTCCGTAGTGACTGACAGAGCAGTGTGGAGGCCTGGCTGTAGAATTCTTCCATAGAATCTAACCAGTGAGAGGCGGAGTTCATGGCTTAGTGTAGAGTACCTTTCTAGAATTCACCAGTGAGAGGTCATTGCTCAGTGATTGATTCTTGCCTAGATTCACCAGTAAGGGGCTGGGTTTGTGACTCAGCAGTAGAATGCTTGCCTAGAATCCTCCACTGTGAGGCTGGGGGTTTGGCTCAGTAATAGAGCACCTGCCTCACATGCCCTAGTTGTGTGTGCGCGGCATTGTTCAGAGGTAGACCACATACCTAGAATCCCCCAGTGGGGTGTGGGGTGAGGCAAGGGGGGCATCGCTCAGGGGTAGAGCACCTGCTTAGAATCCCCCAGTGATGGGGGCCATTGTTCAGAGATAGACAACATGCCTAGAATCCCCCAGTGGGGTGCAGGGTGAGGCAAGGGGGGCATTGCTCAGGGGTAGAGCACCTGCCTAGAATTCCCCAGTGATGGGGGCCATTGCTCAAAGGTGGAGGACTTGCATGTAAGGTTAGTCTAGATACAGGGCAGAGCGGGAAGGAAAGCAGTGAACTGGAGTTGGGGGTGCTCCCTTCTCATGTTCCTGGCACCCTTCTGCCCTCAGGTCTCTCCTTGGTGGTGGGTTTGGTTCTGTACATCTCCAGCATCAATGACGAGGTCATGAACAGGCCCAGCAGCTCTGAGCAGTACTTTCACTATCGATACGGGTGGTCCTTTGCCTTCGCTGCTTCTTCCTTCCTTCTCAAAGAGGTGATGTGCTGGGCCCAGAACTACCTATTTGAAGGAGGAGGTGGGGGTGTCGGGGTGTCCCAGCTCCTGGGGGTCTGGAGCAGATGAGATCTGAAGATAGGGCCTTCTGGGTTTGTGGCAAGAAAACAAACAAACAAGCGTGAGGAGTGGACCTTCTGAGGTCTTAGAGGTGGTAGTCCTGGTTTCTTGGAGAGAAGGAGCCCCGAGACAGGACTCCCTGAAGAGAAGACGATCTGATCCCTGTGCCCAGGAGGAAAAGAATTCTGTAGGTTATGAGTCTCTGGGTCCCAGAGAGGAAAGAGTCTGGGAGTTCTAGCTTCTGGGGGTCTTGAGAGGAAAAAAGCTGAGGGGAAGCCTGTGGGTTGGACCCTTGAAGTTTTGGAGGAGGATGGGGAGCCCTTGGTCCCCGGAAAGAGCAGAGCTGGGGGACCGGTCTCTCTGCTTTGAGGTGGGAGGGTGGTCTGATTCGAGGGTCCTGAAGGAAGAGGAGGCTGGGGGTATGCCTGTATTATGAGGGAGGTGGATTAGATTGTGGGTCTAACCCCTGGGATCTGAGTGTTCCAATTCTTGGGGTCCTAGAGGAGATGAGGACTGGGGCCTCTTGGGTTTTGCAGAGGTCTTGGGGGGGGTGATATGCAACTGTGACTCCTGGGTTTTGGTAGAGGAAGTGGCAGAAAGCTGCCTCTGGGATTCTGACGGTGCCTTGCCACAGGGGGCCGGAGTCATGTCGGTGTACTTATTCACCAAGCGCTACGCGGAGGAAGAGATGTACCGCCCGCACCCAGCCTTCTACCGCCCTCGTCTCAGCGACTGCTCTGACTACTCGGGCCAGTTTCTGCAGCCCGAGGCGTGGCGTCGTGGTCGCAGCCCATCCGACATCTCCAGCGACGTCTCCATCCAGATGACGCAAAACTACCCTCCAGCCATCAAGTACCCCGACCACCTCCACATCTCCACTTCACCGTGCTGAGGCGGGCTCCCTCCCTCTCCTCCTCCTTCCTCCCCCTCCCCCGCGCCTCCTGCCTCCCTAATACCTTAAGGGACTCTTGGCTGAGGGATGCTGTGCCGTCTCCAGGCCCCAACCCATCATCCTCATTTCAATGGCTCCAACCTCTCCTCGTTGGTCCATTGTACTTCCAGATGATCTCGGCCACCCGCCCAACCCCCCGTGAGCCCGTCCCGTTTCGGGGGTCCCTCTCCTGGTCCCCCCCCACCCGTTATCTCTAACCCGGTTTACTATCCTCTGGTGGTATCTTGCATCTAGCTCCCCCCCGAACCCCTTCAGACTACCGCTTCCGCGCAGGGGTGCTGGGCTGGAGAGTGGGTGTGACAGCCACTAGGAATGCCCTTGAACTCCCATAGATTCTTTCCTGAAACAACACCACGTGGCCTGCAGGTCCCTGGTCTCGGGGGTGGGGTGGGGTGGGGAGAAGCTTGCTCTGCCCACATCTGCTGGTCGGGTCAGGGGCTGCAGGGATATGACTATGGCTTACCTTGACTTCTTTTTCTTTTGCCTCCGGGAAACTCCATTCCCTCTCTTTCTTTTGTCCTCTGGAAGGAAGGTGATCTTCTTTCTTCCTTCTAAGGGATCCTCCTCCTCCTCCTTCTTTTTCTTCTTCTTCCTTCTCCTCCTCTCCTTCTTCTTCCTCCTCTTCTTTTCCTTCCTCCACTTGCTCATCCGAAGCCCCTAGGTGCATCCAGCCTCTCACACCAAACAATGATGGGACCCCAGGGTGGAGGGAGGTTCCCTCATGCTATCTCCACACCTGTGCCCGCCTCTCCCCCCTCGAGGTCCCGTCGGGGGAGGGAGGGGTAGTAGCGGGGGTTAACACCCCCCCAAAACCTCTGTCTTCCATTTTCTGGTACTCCCTCTCATCCATGTCCCTCTTCCTATCTCAGACCCCCCAACTCTGGCCTCTTTCAAGGGCCCGACCGCCCCCGTGGACAGATTGGGGGGGGGAGGTCGCCAGAAAACCGCCCACCCCACTCCCTTTATTAGGGGAGGAGGGGAGGGGTAGCACAGTGTTAACACACGGAACCAGAACGGCCCCAGGGTGGGGGGAGGGGGGCAGGGGAGGGACGGGGCTTTTAGTTTGCATCTTAGGTGGGAGGGGGGTGGGGGAACCGCAGCAGTTATAACCTGTCTTTACGCAGCGATTTTTAATGAGGCTGGGGGAGGGGGAGGGAAGCGATAAGGGTGGGGAAATGGTGGGGTGGGGGGGCCTGGCTCTGTTATTTACCGTGTATCATATGTAAATACCGACAGAAACTTCAATAAACTTTATTTCAAACACGTCTCTGCCTAACAAAAGGGAGGGGATCGGAAACACCGGGCTTATGGTACTGGTTTCTCCTGAGGGTAAAGTGCTATTATTCTGACTAGATCTTTCGAATGGCGCACACCTTCAATCCTAGCACTCAGGAGGCAGAGGCAGACAGATCTCTGTGAGTTCTAGGACAGCCAGGACTAAGTAATACCTTGTCTTCAAAAATAGAACACCACATGACCAGGTTTGTAATTCCAGACTTGGGAGACAGAGGCAGGAGGATTGCTGCAAGTTCTAGGCAAACTTTCAAGGCTTTCTTCAAAAACAAAATAAGCCCACCAAGATGGCTCTGCTTGGGTCCTAGAACCCACTCTTGCAATGGAATGCTTGAGATTACTTCCCTTTCTCCCCATAATAATAATAAAATTAAAAATAAGCTGGCTGGTGGTGGCGCACACCTTTAGTCCCAGCACTTGGAAGTCAGAGGCAGGCAGATCTCTAAGTTTGAGGCCAGCCTGGTCTACAGAGAGAGTTGCAGGACAGCTGTAGCTACACAGAGAAACCCTGTCTCAAAAAACCAAAACAAACAAACAAACAAAAACAAAACAAACAAACAAACAAAACTATGTGAGGACTTGGGGTGTAGGTCAGCTGGTGCGGTGATTGCCTAGCATACCTGAGGCCCTGAGTTTCATTCTCAGCCAGGCCAGGAGATGGGTGCAGGAGGAACAGGAGTTTAAAGTCCTCACTGGCTGTGAAGAGAGCTTAAGGGCTCACTGAGAGAGGAAGGGGGGGGGGAAGAGTGTTGAAAATTTATTTAGGTTACTTAATTTAATTGTCACCTTATAATTCAGTCCCTGTATGAGGACAATAAGTGACAACAATGTTAAGGTCAATACAAAAACAAACAAACAAACAAAACCTCTTGATACGCCTCTAGCTACCCAGTGCACTGTCTCCATCACCCACACTGCTCCGTCTGACTTTCTTCCGAGACCCCCTGTTGAATTTACCGGCCTCCTCGCGCCCATTCAGCCAGCGAGGTGAATGACTCATGCGAGAGCGTTCATACCAACTGACAGCCTTTGACTGGCACCAAGTCAGTCTGGCTCCCACACCTGAGCTTCCTTCCCGGGTACGAGGCAAGAGTGGGCTTCCCGCACGCTGGGCCCGTTTGCTACGTTGAAAGAAACCATTTATTGGACAGCTACCGTGAGGCAGATGCTTCCGATCTGAACATAATCCCATTAGCCGTTCACAGTGGTGGGTGTGTAGGAATTACCACTGTTTGTACAGGTGATGGAGGGAGGGAGGGAGGGAGCTCAAAATTGGATTCTAAGAGCTGCAGTTCCACTATAGAGAGAGACTGAGAACAGCGAAAATATTAAGTAGCCGGTAGATTTACAACCGAGATCTCACTCTCTCCCCCCCTCTCTCTTAGAGGTTGAATCCAGGGAACCAAGGACCTCCTGAACGCAAGGCTGGAACTCAGTAGCTAAGCCACACCCCCAGTCCCTCACTAGAGGCTTCTGGGCAGGTGCTCTACCACTGGCAACGACCTCCTCCCCTCCCCCCTCCCCCTTGGCCCCAATAAGCTTAATCTTGAAAACTATTGGAAAGAAGTGCGATGTCTGCCCCTCGTTCTTTGCCTCACACCTGGCTCACACCACCGCCATACTGAGGTAACGTTTTTTTTATTTACTCAGTCATTAGTTTTTCCCCACCGTCCTGTGGACTCAGCAGCATTCCCACTAACCCCATGTTACAAGTGAAGAAGCGGAGGCACTGGAAGATGAGGTGACCCAGCTGTTAACCCGTGAACCAGTCCTATGCCCGGGCTTTCCCTGAGTCACAGTCAATTAGCTGTTCCACTAAAAAAAAATAAAATAAAACACAGAGCGGGAGGGGGATGCATGTGAGGTGCACACGTGGAGGTCAGAGGACAGTTTCAGGCATCAGTTCTCTCCTTCTACCATGTGGCTTCCAGTGATTGGACTCAGGTTGTCTGTCACCTGGTGGCAAGCCCCTTTACCTGCTGAGCCATCTTGCTGTCCACAGCTGCTACGTTTTACCACCGCGGATTTTATGCAAACTCATGCTGTGACCTTGAGCAAGTCTTTTTAATTTTCGAGGCTTTGGTTTCCTTTCCTATCTAAAAAGAAAAAAAAAAACCTGAGGGGGATGGTTTAGAAAACTGAGGGGGATGGTTTAGAATGATTCCAAATCCCTCTGGAACAGAGAGGATGGTTTAGGGAGGTTCTCAGGAAAGAACTCAGATTCAGCAGGGTCAGACTCCCTGGAGGGAAATACATTCTGAGTCATTCTCCATGATTCCAGGAATTTCTGAAGGTCAGGCTTGAGATTTGCAATGGCAAACACAGTTCAGCGTCTTTGTTGAGACTAATTGATTCCTAGTGTGGCTTGGAACACAGTATTAGAAGGATTCTGAACATACGTTTGCTCAGGAGGAGAGAATGTCCCCACCTATTGGTGCTGTCTGCCATGCTGATCTATTGGTGCTGTCTGCCATGCTGATCGATTGGTGCTGTCTGTCCTGCCTGTAGCATGGGAGGTGATGGTACAAGTGCTGGCTGCTGCTATTTGTACAGAATATAGTAACCTAAAATCCTGAAGTTGATGTTCTCTTTTTTTTTTTTTTTTTGGGAAACGTGAGGCCACGGGCGTGGAGATGGCTCAGTGGGTAGGAGCGTTTGTCATCTAGGAATGAGGACTTGAGTTCAGATTTCAGTCCGTCACGGAAAAAGCTAGGCATGGCCACATGGGCTTGGAACTCCAGTGCTATGAGGGGCAGAGAGGAGGGTTGAGTTGCTAGGGTTTTCTGGCTTCTAGCTTACTGAGCCAGTGAGAGAGCCTGTTTCAAAAGGAATACGGCAGAGATACCCATGCCCTCCTCTGGTCTCTCCTTGTACACACAGGTGTGTATATCTACACGTACACACAGGGGCATTTGACACACACACACACACACACACACACACACACACACACACGGAATAAAGAAAGAAACAGATACAAATCTTGAAAACAGAAAGTTAAGTTCACTTTTGTTACCTTGGTAGGACCTAGCATCTTCCAGAACACAGGCCTCCAAGCATGCTTATGATAGACTATCTAGATTATTTATTAATTCAGGTGGGAAGACTGTGTGGCTTAGTGGGTCCTTTCAGCTTGATAGAAACAAGATCACCAGGCTACACAGCAAACCAACAAGCTATCTCCCCCACTGTCTTAGTTACGGTTCCTATTGCTGTGAAGAAGCACCATGACCAAAGCAACTTGGGGAGGAAAGGGTTTATTTCACCCACAGTTCTATGTCACAGTTCATCATCAAAAGCAGTGAGGGCAGGAACTCAAGCAGGGCAGGAATCTGGAGTCAGGAGCTGATGCAGAGGCCATGGAGGGGAGCTGCTCATGGCTTGCTCAGCCTGCTTTCTTACAGAACCCAGGACCACCAGCCCAGGGATGGCACCACCCACCATGGGCTGGGACCTCTCCCATCAACCACTCATTAAGAAAACTCCCTACAGGCCTGCTTACAACCCAGTCTTGTGCAGGCATTTTCTTAACTGGGGTCCTTTCCTCTCAGATGACCTTAGCTTGTGTCAAGTTGACTTAAAACTGTCCAGCACAGCCACCAGCAAGAACCTTTGCCAAGGTACTATTAGAATTCTGCTTGTTGCTGGTTTTTTTTTTTTTTTTTTTTACAGTCTCATGTATCCCAGGCTAGCCTCAAGTTCATCATATCTGCCATCAAATCTGCCTTATGACACTGGTGATTGAACCCAGGTCTTTATGTGTGCTATGCAAACATTCTACCTGTGTCTCCAGCAAGTACTATGTATGACCTTTGAGCAAATCATTTGAGAAACAGTCTGTGTGTTTTTGCCCATACAGGTGTGAGTTTAAATGCACACACAGGTGGGCAGGAAGCACGTATGTGTGTATTTTATGTAACAGTCATCACAGAAGGCACAGAGTTCTCCACCTTCCAACTACACATGTGGAACGGGGCCAGTTTCATATCAGTTATATAACCCTTCTTGACTATTTTCCAAGGCCACTTAATAACAATAGTTTGCATAAATCAGTTGCATAATTTAGCAAGTGCTTCCTGTCACTGGCCACTTTGCTTTAAGTCATTTACATCCCGTAACCCGTAGAGGCTTGATAGTTATTATCATCTCATTTTGTAAATGAGATCCTAGGGCATGGAGAGGTTAATTAACTTTCTCCTTGTCACACATCTAGAAAAATCACCAAGCTAAAATTGAATCCTGGGAGTCCCTGAGCCTGTCCTACTCACCCATGAAAAGGGAGGATATCTTTATGCACGGGAGGAAGCCACACTTCTCTCTGTGAGACCATTTTTCACAGTGTCCTGCACCTTATGTTATTTACAGAAGAGTGTCACACATTAGTGGTGCTCAAATTGTGACCCAGAGGCCCTGTGGGATCCTTGGGACTTAATTTAAAAAGCTATAAGATTCAGAATCTGGAGGGAGGAGGATTATAAGTTCAAAGTTTTTCCATAGACCCGGGTGTAGTTACACCCATAACCCCAGCGTTCAGGAGGTAGACTACGGAGGATCAGGAGTCCAAGGCAGAGCTACACATGGAGTCTGAGGACAGTTTGACACAGAGACTCTATCCAAACAAACAAGTAAACAAACAACACACACACACACACACACACACACACACACACAAATACTCAGAGTAATTTGGGGGTCAGTAAAGGTTCTTGACTTCTGACCTCCACATGCCCACTTCCAGTAATAATAACAACAACAACAATAATGATAGTAGTAGTGATAATAGATTAAGAGCTGGAAAAATTATTCAGTGGCTAAGAGCACATACTGCTTTTCCAGAGAATCAAAGTTCAGTTCCCAGAAACATATGAGTCAAGCTCATTATGTGCCTGTAGCTGCAGCTCCAGGGGATCTGATGCCCCCTTCTGGACTCCTCAGGTACTGCACACACACACACACATCTTTTTAAAGATTTAAGGAAACAAGAAATAAAGTAAAACAGGGTCTAAATCAATTTATTTTCCCCTTATACTATTATTTCCTTATGAAATATAGAGTACAGCAGAGTTAGAGCCAGTATGAAGATAATCAAATAGACAAATAAGTGGGGCTTCGCCTGAATCCAGGCCTTCACACATGCCAGGCAAGGGCTCTATATCTGAACTACATCTTTAGTCCTTTCTGAATTTCTATTTTGAGACACAGTCTCATTAACTTGCCCAGACTTGTGTTGAATTCACCCAGTAGCCTAGGCTGGCCTCAAATTTACTATACTCCTGCCTAGTCTTACAAGTAGCTGGGCCGAGCGAGGTCTCAGTGTCACCACACCAGCCGCCCCTTCTTCCACTAGGACAAAGGTTGGATAGATTTTATAATGCATCTGCATATGCTTCTTTTGTTTTGGAACCTCCTAGAGAGTTTTCACTAAAGCAAGTTGCTTATGTAAGCATGCTGTG
>CABHPH010178175.1:0-13158 GCA_902168325.1 Peromyscus nudipes
ATCTATCTATCTATCTATCTATCTATCTATCTATCTATCTATCTATCCATCCACCTATCTATCTATCCATCTATCTAGATATATTATTATATATTTATATTATATACGTTATATATCTATATATCAGTGGATTATAAGCCTTCACTTTAATGACTCATTTGTTGCTCAAACTGTCCTCAATTTGACTCAGGAAACTCTTTGAGCTAGTTGCCATGTCCCTTTTTGACCATCTCCCATCATTTTTGAGCTCATTCTTTTTCTTTTTAAAGCTATCTTTGTTTTTAATTTAATGTGTACGAGTGTTTGTCAGCATGCATGGGTATACATACAGTTTATAGTGCCCACAAAGGCCAGAGAGGGTGTTGGATCCCCTGGAATTGGCTGTGAACTTCTCGATGTGGGTGCTGAGAACTGAACCCAGTTTAACTGGGAGAGAAGAAACCACTGAGCCGTCTCTCAAGCCCCTTGAGCACTTTCTTATTTTGGGGCCAGAGTATACTTTTAATGTGACTGTCCTTGGCTTTGGAGAAGCTGTTTCTTCAGAAAGTCCTGTTTCCTTTCAGTGGGGGATGGATTCAGAAAGTAAGAGGTACAGGTAGGCATCATGGCGTGCCTATAGGATCTGAACTTAGGAGTTGGAAGCAGAAGGATCAACGGTTTGAAGTCAGTCTGGGCTGCATAGCACGAGAGATCCTACTCTATCTCGACAAACCAAACATATATATAATTTGGGGTGGGGAGAGAGGGAGGAGGAAAGCTAGAGAAAGAAAAGTTACTGGGATCGTTCTCCACTCTTTTATTTTTATTTATTTATTTGTTCTTGTTTGCTTTGCTTTTGAGATGGCGTTTTGCTGTGTCGCTTGGGCTGGTCTCCAACTGTGCCCCTCTCCCTTCAGCAAGCTCTCTGCCGTCACACCTGGCTTTGATTTTGTTCCTTGAATGTATAAAATATGAACATAATTCCCGAGATCAGAATCATGCAAAACTGTGCGCTTTTCCTCGTCTCCTTGTGCTACCTACTCCCTGATGCAATCAGCCTTGCTTGTTCGTTGGTTTTCCTTCTTATGCTTAGTTTTGCAAAAACAAGCAGATGCATGTGTATTCTCTCTCTCTTTCCCATTTCAACACTGAGGACTGAGTTTAGGGCCTCATACATGCTTGACAAGTGCTCCTCTGCTTCCACATCCCCAGCCTGGGGAATTCTAGGTAGGGACTCTACCACTGAACCACACCCCCAGCCCCTCACTGGGGGATTCTAGGCAGGGGCTCTACCACTGAGCCACACCCCAGCCCCTCACTGGGGGATTCTAGGCAGGGGCTCTACCACTGAGCCATGTCTCTAGCCCCTTGCTGCAGGATTCTAGGTCAGTGTTCTAGCACTGAGCTACACTCTCACCCCTCTTTTTTCCCCCATTATTTTGACACAGTCTTACTAGGTTACTCAGGCTGGCTTTGAACTCACAATGAACAAGTCTAGTTATGAACTTTCAGATGTGGGTTCTCTGCAAGTGCACCAAGTACTCTTAAACCCTGACCTGAGCCATCTCTTGAGTCCTCCTACTGTACTTTTTTTTTTTTTTTAATATTTTCATATGTACGGATGTTTTGACTATATGTACGTCTGTGTGCCTGGTGCCCATAGAAGCCAGAAGGGGCTGTCAGATCCCTAGGACCAGAATTATAGACACTTGTGAGCTGCCATTGTGGTGCGGAGAATTGAACCTAGGTCCTCTGGAAAAGCTGCCAGTGTTCTTAACCATTAAGCCATCTCTCCATCCCTCCTGTTCTGTTCTTAAGGCAATCTGAATTTGATCCCCCAGAAATCTCATAAAAGAAGGACACAATAGACTCCACATAGGTGTCCCTTAAACTCCACGTGTTTACCTTGTTAGGTATGACATCCCCCTCAAACACTGCCTGATCGATCTCATACAATAACAAACACCTTTTTGTTTGTTTGTTTTTTGAGACAGGGTTTCTCTGTAGCTTTGGAGGCTGTCCTGGAACTCACTGTGTAGAACAGGCTGACCTCAAACTCATGGAGATCCACCTGCCTCTGCCTCTGGAATGCTGGGATTAAAGGTGTGAGCCAACACTTTTTTTTTGGTTTTTTGAAACAGGGTTTCTCTGTGTAGCTTTGTGCCTTTCCTGGAACTCACTTGGTAGCCCAGGTTGGCCTTGAACTCACAGAGATCCGCCTGCCTCTGCCTCCCGAGTGCTGGGATTAAAGGCGTGCGCCACCACCGCCCGGCCGTTGTTTTGGTTTTTTTTTTTTTTTTTTTTGAGACAGGGTTTCTCTGTGTAGCTTTGCGCCTTTCCTGGAGCTCACTTGGTAGCCCAGGCTGGCCTCGAACTCACAGAGATCCGCCTGGCTCTGCCTCCCGAGTGCTGGGATTAAAGGCGTGAGCCACCAACGCCCAGCTGTTTTGTTTTGTTTTAACAAATACTTTTTAAAATGATCCCTTTTCTCATGCTTGAAAGTACATTCTAAGCCAGGTATGGTGGCGAACACCTTTAATCTCAAAACTTGAGAGGCAGATGCAGGAAGATCTCAATGAGTTTGAGGCCAGCTAGGTCTACATAGTGAGTTCCAGGACAGCCAGGGCTATGTAGAGAGAGGCTGTCTGAAAACAACAAACAAAAAAAGTACATTCTCTATACTCTTACGCGCATTTTCAGTTCTTTCATCTTACATTTTATTTATTTATGGACTGATTGATGGGTTTTGGAGACAAAGTCTCATATAGCCCAGGTTGACCTTGAACTCCTGATCCTTCTTCCTCTACCTTCCCAGTACTGGGATTACAAGCATGCACCACTACACCTGGTTATATGCAGTGCTGGGCATGGAACTCAGGGTTTCATGCATGCTAGGCAGGCACTCCACCACTGAATTATACCCAACACTTTCCCATATTTTTGTTTTTGTTTTTTCAAGACAGGGCTTCTCTGTGTAGCCCTGGCTGTCCTGGAACTCTCTCTGTAGACCAGGCTGGCCTCAGACTCAGAGATCCACCTGTCTCGTCTTCTGAGTGCAGCTGTTAAAGGTGTGTGCCACTACCCCTTGCCTTAACACTTTCCCATATTTTTCAGTGAAGAAATAAAGGAAGGAAAGGATTTGCTTGTGCATATATAGCATTCATATCCTTGATGAGATATTGCCAGGATTGGGTTAAAAGATGAATTCACTTGTAGTTTTTTGTTTTTTTAAGAGTACAAGTGTTGGTCTGCAAGTATGTCTGTGCACCATGTGTGTGCAGTGTCTATGGAGGTCAGAAGAGGGCATCAGATACCTCGGAACTGGAGTTACAGACAGTTGTGAGCCACTGTGTGGATGCTGGGAACTGAACTTGGGTCCTCTGCAAGAGCAACAAATGCTCTTAATGGCTAAGCCATCTCTCCAGTCTCTAATGAGTGTATTAAATATTTTTTCATTTATTTAATTATTGAGGGGTATGTGCAAGTGCCAGAAAGCTCATTTAGAGGTTAGAGCTCAGAGGACAACTTGTAGGTGTCAATTCTCTTTCTACCATGTATATCTTGGGGATTGAACTCAGGTCTTCAGGGTTGTCAGCAAGCTCCCTTATCCACTGAGCCATCTCATAGGCATGGAATTCATAGACTTTAAACATTTAAGGTATAACTCACATAAGACACAACTCATACATTACCGTGACTTTTAGTAGAGCCAAGGCTATGCACTTATCCCTTTAGCTGATTTTACCAGATCCGTAGGACTGGGTTATAGACAGTTGTGAGCTCCATTGTGGTGCAGAGAATTGATCCCAGGTCTTCTGAAAGAGCAGCCAGTGCTCTTAACCATTGAGCCATCTCTCCAGGCCTCCTAAGAATACTTACACTATGTGTGTGTGTGTGTGTGTGTGTGTGTGTGTGTGTGTATGTGTGTGTGTATGCTTGAAAGCCTGAGGTTGACACATGGTATTGCTCTCCACCTTATTTTTGCCATGGATCTCATCTTCTAGGACTTGGACAAGGACCTATTTTTTGACCCCCTTGTTCTTCTTATCCCAGACAGCTTTGTGCCTTCTGTGGACCCCATTGTGTTCAGTGGGACAGACTTTGTAGCACATGTCACCATGCACAGTATGGGCGGTCACTATCCTGTCTTTTACCTCTTGCATTTGCCCTGAGGTCTCATATGGTAGATGTGGGGTGGGATGAGGGCAGCTGGTGGATTCATCTCTGGGTTCTCTACACCCAACCTAGGCCTGGAACAGAGGACCTTCAAAACACAGAAGTTAAGTCCAGCCTGGACACACAGGCTTGTCATGACAGCTATTTGGGAGGCTGAGACAGGAGAGATCAAAAGTTCACAGCCTGCCTGAGCAAGTTTCTGATACCCTGTCTCAAAAAGTAAAAAGAGGGCCAGGGCACTCAGGAAGCAGAGCCAGGCAGATCTCTGTGAGTTCGAGGCCAGCCTGGGCTACAGAGTGAGTTCCAGGAAAGGTGCAAAGCTACACAGAGAAACCCTGTTTCGAAAAACCAAAAAAAAAAAAAAAAAAAAAAAGAGGGCCAGGGACAGAGCTCAGTGATTGAGCTCCAGCCTAGAATCTACTAGGGGTTGAGAATCAGCTGTGGAGTACCTGCCTAGGATTCCGTAGTGACTGACAGAGCAGTGTGGAGGCCTGGCTGTAGAATTCTTCCATAGAATCTAACCAGTGAGAGGCGGAGTTCATGGCTTAGTGTAGAGTACCTTTCTAGAATTCACCAGTGAGAGGTCATTGCTCAGTGATTGATTCTTGCCTAGATTCACCAGTAAGGGGCTGGGTTTGTGACTCAGCAGTAGAATGCTTGCCTAGAATCCTCCACTGTGAGGCTGGGGGTTTGGCTCAGTAATAGAGCACCTGCCTCACATGCCCTAGTTGTGTGTGCGCGGCATTGTTCAGAGGTAGACCACATACCTAGAATCCCCCAGTGGGGTGTGGGGTGAGGCAAGGGGGGCATCGCTCAGGGGTAGAGCACCTGCTTAGAATCCCCCAGTGATGGGGGCCATTGTTCAGAGATAGACAACATGCCTAGAATCCCCCAGTGGGGTGCAGGGTGAGGCAAGGGGGGCATTGCTCAGGGGTAGAGCACCTGCCTAGAATTCCCCAGTGATGGGGGCCATTGCTCAAAGGTGGAGGACTTGCATGTAAGGTTAGTCTAGATACAGGGCAGAGCGGGAAGGAAAGCAGTGAACTGGAGTTGGGGGTGCTCCCTTCTCATGTTCCTGGCACCCTTCTGCCCTCAGGTCTCTCCTTGGTGGTGGGTTTGGTTCTGTACATCTCCAGCATCAATGACGAGGTCATGAACAGGCCCAGCAGCTCTGAGCAGTACTTTCACTATCGATACGGGTGGTCCTTTGCCTTCGCTGCTTCTTCCTTCCTTCTCAAAGAGGTGATGTGCTGGGCCCAGAACTACCTATTTGAAGGAGGAGGTGGGGGTGTCGGGGTGTCCCAGCTCCTGGGGGTCTGGAGCAGATGAGATCTGAAGATAGGGCCTTCTGGGTTTGTGGCAAGAAAACAAACAAACAAGCGTGAGGAGTGGACCTTCTGAGGTCTTAGAGGTGGTAGTCCTGGTTTCTTGGAGAGAAGGAGCCCCGAGACAGGACTCCCTGAAGAGAAGACGATCTGATCCCTGTGCCCAGGAGGAAAAGAATTCTGTAGGTTATGAGTCTCTGGGTCCCAGAGAGGAAAGAGTCTGGGAGTTCTAGCTTCTGGGGGTCTTGAGAGGAAAAAAGCTGAGGGGAAGCCTGTGGGTTGGACCCTTGAAGTTTTGGAGGAGGATGGGGAGCCCTTGGTCCCCGGAAAGAGCAGAGCTGGGGGACCGGTCTCTCTGCTTTGAGGTGGGAGGGTGGTCTGATTCGAGGGTCCTGAAGGAAGAGGAGGCTGGGGGTATGCCTGTATTATGAGGGAGGTGGATTAGATTGTGGGTCTAACCCCTGGGATCTGAGTGTTCCAATTCTTGGGGTCCTAGAGGAGATGAGGACTGGGGCCTCTTGGGTTTTGCAGAGGTCTTGGGGGGGTGATATGCAACTGTGACTCCTGGGTTTTGGTAGAGGAAGTGGCAGAAAGCTGCCTCTGGGATTCTGACGGTGCCTTGCCACAGGGGGCCGGAGTCATGTCGGTGTACTTATTCACCAAGCGCTACGCGGAGGAAGAGATGTACCGCCCGCACCCGGCCTTCTACCGCCCTCGTCTCAGCGACTGCTCTGACTACTCGGGCCAGTTTCTGCAGCCCGAGGCGTGGCGTCGTGGTCGCAGCCCATCCGACATCTCCAGCGACGTCTCCATCCAGATGACGCAAAACTACCCTCCAGCCATCAAGTACCCCGACCACCTCCACATCTCCACTTCACCGTGCTGAGGCCGGGCTCCCTCCCTCTCCTCCTCCTTCCTCCCCCTCCCCCGCGCCTCATGCCTCCCTAATACCTTAAGGGACTCTTGGCTGAGGGATGCTGTGCCGTCTCCAGGCCCCAACCCATCATCCTCATTTCAATGGCTCCAACCTCTCCTCGTTGGTCCATTGTACTTCCAGATGATCTCGGCCACCCGCCCAACCCCCCGTGAGCCCGTCCCGTTTCGGGGGTCCCTCTCCTGGTCCCCCCCACCCGTTATCTCTAACCCGGTTTACTATCCTCTGGTGGTATCTTGCATCTAGCTCCCCCCGAACCCCTTCAGACTACCGCTTCCGCGCAGGGGTGCTGGGCTGGAGAGTGGGTGTGACAGCCACTAGGAATGCCCTTGAACTCCCATAGATTCTTTCCTGAAACAACACCACGTGGCCTGCAGGTCCCTGGTCTCGGGGGTGGGGTGGGGTGGGGAGAAGCTTGCTCTGCCCACATCTGCTGGTCGGGTCAGGGGCTGCAGGGATATGACTATGGCTTACCTTGACTTCTTTTTCTTTTGCCTCCGGGAAACTCCATTCCCTCTCTTTCTTTTGTCCTCTGGAAGGAAGGTGATCTTCTTTCTTCCTTCTAAGGGATCCTCCTCCTCCTCCTCCTCCTTCTTTTTCTTCTTCTTCCTTCTCCTCCTCTCCTTCTTCTTCCTCCTCTTCTTTTCCTTCCTCCACTTGCTCATCCGAAGCCCCTAGGTGCATCCAGCCTCTCACACCAAACAATGATGGGACCCCAGGGTGGAGGGAGGTTCCCTCATGCTATCTCCACACCTGTGCCCGCCTCTCCCCCCTCGAGGTCCCGTCGGGGGAGGGAGGGGTAGTAGCGGGGGTTAACACCCCCCAAAACCTCTGTCTTCCATTTTCTGGTACTCCCTCTCATCCATGTCCCTCTTCCTATCTCAGACCCCCCAACTCTGGCCTCTTTCAAGGGCCCGACCGCCCCCGTGGACAGATTGGGGGGGGAGGTCGCCAGAAAACCGCCCACCCCACTCCCTTTATTAGGGGAGGAGGGGAGGGGTAGCACAGTGTTAACACACGGAACCAGAACGGCCCCAGGGTGGGGGGAGGGGGGCAGGGGAGGGACGGGGCTTTTAGTTTGCATCTTAGGTGGGAGGGGGGTGGGGGAACCGCAGCAGTTATAACCTGTCTTTACGCAGCGATTTTTAATGAGGCTGGGGGAGGGGGAGGGAAGCGATAAGGGTGGGGAAATGGTGGGGTGGGGGGGCCTGGCTCTGTTATTTACCGTGTATCATATGTAAATACCGACAGAAACTTCAATAAACTTTATTTCAAACACGTCTCTGCCTAACAAAAGGGAGGGGATCGGAAACACCGGGCTTATGGTACTGGTTTCTCCTGAGGGTAAAGTGCTATTATTCTGACTAGATCTTTCGAATGGCGCACACCTTCAATCCTAGCACTCAGGAGGCAGAGGCAGACAGATCTCTGTGAGTTCTAGGACAGCCAGGACTAAGTAATACCTTGTCTTCAAAAATAGAACACCACATGACCAGGTTTGTAATTCCAGACTTGGGAGACAGAGGCAGGAGGATTGCTGCAAGTTCTAGGCAAACTTTCAAGGCTTTCTTCAAAAACAAAATAAGCCCACCAAGATGGCTCTGCTTGGGTCCTAGAACCCACTCTTGCAATGGAATGCTTGAGATTACTTCCCTTTCTCCCCATAATAATAATAAAATTAAAAATAAGCTGGCTGGTGGTGGCGCACACCTTTAGTCCCAGCACTTGGAAGTCAGAGGCAGGCAGATCTCTAAGTTTGAGGCCACCCTGGTCTACAGAGAGAGTTGCAGGACAGCTGTAGCTACACAGAGAAACCCTGTCTCAAAAAACCAAAACAAACAAACAAACAAAAACAAAACAAACAAACAAACAAAACTATGTGAGGACTTGGGGTGTAGGTCAGCTGGTGCGGTGATTGCCTAGCATACCTGAGGCCCTGAGTTTCATTCTCAGCCAGGCCAGGAGATGGGTGCAGGAGGAACAGGAGTTTAAAGTCCTCACTGGCTGTGAAGAGAGCTTAAGGGCTCACTGAGAGAGGAAGGGGGGGGGGGGAAGAGTGTTGAAAATTTATTTAGGTTACTTAATTTAATTGTCACCTTATAATTCAGTCCCTGTATGAGGACAATAAGTGACAACAATGTTAAGGTCAATACAAAAACAAACAAACAAACAAAACCTCTTGATACGCCTCTAGCTACCCAGTGCACTGTCTCCATCACCCACACTGCTCCGTCTGACTTTCTTCCGAGACCCCCTGTTGAATTTACCGGCCTCCTCGCGCCCATTCAGCCAACGAGGTGAATGACTCATGCGAGAGCGTTCATACCAACTGACAGCCTTTGACTGGCACCAAGTCAGTCTGGCTCCCACACCTGAGCTTCCTTCCCGGGTACGAGGCAAGAGTGGGCTTCCCGCACGCTGGGCCCGTTTGCTACGTTGAAAGAAACCATTTATTGGACAGCTACCGTGAGGCAGATGCTTCCGATCTGAACATAATCCCATTAGCCGTTCACAGTGGTGGGTGTGTAGGAATTACCACTGTTTGTACAGGTGATGGAGGGAGGGAGGGAGGGAGCTCAAAATTGGATTCTAAGAGCTGCAGTTCCACTATAGAGAGAGACTGAGAACAGCGAAAATATTAAGTAGCCGGTAGATTTACAACCGAGATCTCACTCTCTCCCCCGCTCTCTCTTAGAGGTTGAATCCAGGGAACCAAGGACCTCCTGAACGCAAGGCTGGAACTCAGTAGCTAAGCCACACCCCCAGTCCCTCACTAGGGGCTTCTGGGCAGGTGCTCTACCCCTGGCAACGACCTCCTCCCCTCCCCCCTCCCCCGTGGCCCCAATAAGCTTAATCTTGAAAACTATTGGAAAGAAGTACGATGTCTGCCCCTCGTTCTTTGCCTCACACCTGGCTCACAACCACCGCCATACTGAGGTAACGCGTTTTTTATTTACTCCGTCATTGGTTTTTCCCCACCGTCCTGTTGACTCAGCATTCCTACTGGGCCCCATGTTACAAGTGAAGAAGCGGAGGCATTGGAAGATGAGGTGACCCAGCTGTTAACCCGTGAACTGGTCCTATGTCCGGGCTTTCCTTGAGTCACAGTCAATTAGCTGTTCCATTAAAAAAAAAAAAATAAAACACAGAGGGGGAGGGGGATGCATGTGAGGTGCACACGTGGAGGTCAGAGGACAGTTTCAGGCATCAGTTCTCTCCTTCTACCATGTGGCTTCCAGTGATTGGACTCAGGTTGTCTGTCACCTGGTGGCAAGCCCCTTTACCTGCTGAGCCATCTTGCTGTCCCCAGCTGCTACGTTTTACCACCGCGGATTTTATGCAAACTCATGCTGTGACCTTGAGCAAGTCTTTTTAATTTCCGAGGCTTTGGTTTCCTTTCCTATCTAAAAAGAAAAAAAAACCAAACCCAAAACCGAGGGGGATGGTTTAGAATGATTCCAAATCCCTCTGGAACAGGGAGGATGGTTTAGGGAGGTTCTCAGGAAAGAACTCAGATTCAGCAGGGTCAGACTCCCTGGAGGGAAATACATTCTGAGTCATTCTCCATGATTCCAGGAATTTCTGAAGGTCAGGCTTGAGATTTGCAATGGCAAACACAGTTCAGCGTCTTTGTTGAGACTAACTGATTCCTAGTGTGGCTTGGAACACAGTATTAGAAGGATTCTGAACATATGTTGGCTCAGGAGGAGAGAATGTCCCCACCTATTGGTGCTGTCTGCCATGCTGATCTATTGGTGCTGTCTGCCATGCTGATCGATTGGTGCTGTCTGTCCTGCCTGTAGCATGGGAGGTGATGGTACAAGTGCTGGCTGCTGCTATTTGTACAGAATATAGTAACCTAAAATCCTGAAGTTGATGTTCTCTTTTTTTTTTTTTTTTTGGGAAACGTGAGGCCACGGGCGTGGAGATGGCTCAGTGGGTAGGAGCGTTTGTCATCTAGGAATGAGGACTTGAGTTCAGATTTCAGTCCGTCACGGAAAAAGCTAGGCATGGCCACATGGGCTTGGAACTCCAGTGCTATGAGGGGCAGAGAGGAGGGTTGAGTTGCTAGGGTTTTCTGGCTTCTAGCTTACTGAGCCAGTGAGAGAGCCTGTTTCAAAAGGAATACGGCAGAGATACCCATGCCCTCCTCTGGTCTCTCCTTGTACACACAGGTGTGTATATCTACACGTACACACAGGGGCATTTGACACACACACACACACACACACACACACACACACACACACGGAATAAAGAAAGAAACAGATACAAATCTTGAAAACAGAAAGTTAAGTTCACTTTTGTTACCTTGGTAGGACCTAGCATCTTCCAGAACACAGGCCTCCAAGCATGTTTATGATAGACTATCTAGATTATTTATTAATTCAGGTGGGAAGACTGTGTGGCTTAGTGGGTCCTTTCAGCTTGATAGAAACAAGATCACCAGGCTACACAGCAAACCAACAAGCTATCTCCCCCACTGTCTTAGTTACGGTTCCTATTGCTGTGAAGAAGCACCATGACCAAAGCAACTTGGGGAGGAAAGGGTTTATTTCACCCACAGTTCTATGTCACAGTTCATCATCAAAAGCAGTGAGGGCAGGAACTCAAGCAGGGCAGGAATCTGGAGTCAGGAGCTGATGCAGAGGCCATGGAGGGGAGCTGCTCATGGCTTGCTCAGCCTGCTTTCTTACAGAACCCAGGACCACCAGCCCAGGGATGGCACCACCCACCATGGGCTGGGACCTCTCCCATCAACCACTCATTAAGAAAACTCCCTACAGGCCTGCTTACAACCCAGTCTTGTGCAGGCATTTTCTTAACTGGGGTCCTTTCCTCTCAGATGACCTTAGCTTGTGTCAAGTTGACTTAAAACTGTCCAGCACAGCCACCAGCAAGAACCTTTGCCAAGGTACTATTAGAATTCTGCTTGTTGCTGGTTTTTTTTTTTTTTTTTTTTACAGTCTCATGTATCCCAGGCTAGCCTCAAGTTCATCATATCTGCCATCAAATCTGCCTTATGACACTGGTGATTGAACCCAGGTCTTTATGTGTGCTATGCAAACATTCTACCTGTGTCTCCAGCAAGTACTATGTATGACCTTTGAGCAAATCATTTGAGAAACAGTCTGTGTGTTTTTGCCCATACAGGTGTGAGTTTAAATGCACACACAGGTGGGCAGGAAGCACGTATGTGTGTATTTTATGTAACAGTCATCACAGAAGGCACAGAGTTCTCCACCTTCCAACTACACATGTGGAACGGGGCCAGTTTCATATCAGTTATATAACCCTTCTTGACTATTTTCCAAGGCCACTTAATAACAATAGTTTGCATAAATCAGTTGCATAATTTAGCAAGTGCTTCCTGTCACTGGCCACTTTGCTTTAAGTCATTTACATCCCGTAACCCGTAGAGGCTTGATAGTTATTATCATCTCATTTTGTAAATGAGATCCTAGGGCATGGAGAGGTTAATTAACTTTCTCCTTGTCACACATCTAGAAAAATCACCAAGCTAAAATTGAATCCTGGGAGTCCCTGAGCCTGTCCTACTCACCCATGAAAAGGGAGGATATCTTTATGCACGGGAGGAAGCCACACTTCTCTCTGTGAGACCATTTTTCACAGTGTCCTGCATCTTATGTTATTTACAGAAGAGTGTCACACATTAGTGGTGCTCAAATTGTGACCCAGAGGCCCTGTGGGATCCTTGGGACTTAATTTAAAAAGCTATAAGATTCAGAATCTGGAGGGAGGAGGATTATAAGTTCAAAGTTTTTCCATAGACCCGGGTGTAGTTACACCCATAACCCCAGCGTTCAGGAGGTAGACTACGGAGGATCAGGAGTCCAAGGCAGAGCTACACATAGAGTCTGAGGACAGTTTGACACAGAGACTCTATCCAAACAAACAAGTAAACAAACAACACACACACACACACACACACACACACACACACAAATACTCAGAGTAATTTGGGGGTCAGTAAAGGTTCTTGACTTCTGACCTCCACATGCCCACTTCCAGTAATAATAACAACAACAACAATAATGATAGTAGTAGTGATAATAGATTAAGAGCTGGAAAAATTATTCAGTGGCTAAGAGCACATACTGCTTTTCCAGAGAATCAAAGTTCAGTTCCCAGAAACATATGAGTCAAGCTCATTATGTGCCTGTAGCTGCAGCTCCAGGGGATCTGATGCCCCCTTCTGGACTCCTCAGGTACTGCACACACACACACACATCTTTTTAAAGATTTAAGGAAACAAGAAATAAAGTAAAACAGGGTCTAAATCAATTTATTTTCCCCTTATACTATTATTTCCTTATGAAATATAGAGTACAGCAGAGTTAGAGCCAGTATGAAGATAACCAAATAGACAAATAAGTGGGGCTTCGCCTGAATCTAGGCCTTCACACATGCCAGGCAAGGGCTCTATATCTGAACTACATCTTTAGTCCTTTCTGAATTTCTATTTTGAGACACAGTCTCATTAACTTGCCCAGACTTGTGTTGAATTCACCCAGTAGCCTAGGCTGGCCTCAAATTTACTATACTCCTGCCTAGTCTTACAAGTAGCTGGGCCGAGGTCTCAGTGTCACCACACCAGCCGCCCCTTCTTCCACTAGGACAAAGGTTGGATAGATTTTATAATGCATCTGCATATGCTTCTTTTGTTTTGGAACCCCCTAGAGAGTTTTCACTAAAGCAAGTTGCTTATGTAAGCATGCTGTG